>ML866061.1:0-10140 GCA_009831015.1 Picea engelmannii | reverse complement strand
CTTCGGATGTCGTTTTCTATAAGGTTGTCATCTTCCTCTTGCACTGAGTTATTCCTTTTCTTTCTCATAGGTAGCTTATGTGAATTCTCGATTTTCCCAGGGGGAGGATTCTTCTCTCCTCCGCCACTTGAACTACCGTTGACAATATTTCTAACGGGGTGAGTTGTTGGAGCATTGCTCCAGGATGTGGTATTTTTGGGAGTAACAATTGAATACTAGGAACGACTTTCACTGGGACCCTTTCATTTTTTTATTATAGAACTCATTAGTATTGAGTATTGTTTCTAGGTCACCGACTTCGTGTACATGAGTACTTTGGTTGTTACCTTATTCTTCATTCAAGGTAGTCTGGATGAACGAGTTATTGAATCCCACCGAAAGCATGTGTTCTACAAAGATTTTGTTAGGATCAAAGCCCTTCATCTTTTCAACATACTTTAAGTTCACATTATTGAAATGGCTTGCAAACTCGTCAATTTTATTTATGTTTCTGAAAATGAAATCTCCAATCTTCCATGGCAAGGAGATAATTTTTTTTTTCCTTTTTTCATGGAAAAAATGTAGCCAGAAGTTGTATTGCCTTGCCACTTCTATAATAAATAATTTGTCAAATACATGATACGAAAGAAAAGAAGGATTTTCTTTGGAACAAAATATCCTTATGACATTGTGATTTTTCATTTGTTCTACCGTTCCCTTTTTCTCTAAGAATTTGTTAGCCTGGTAAGATATCCTTGGAGTATATTCACCCAACAACAGCCTTTTGAAGACCGAGAAAAAATCATTGTAAAATTTGTAAAAATACAGAGAGGTCTTATGTCTCCACAATTCCTGATACCAGAAGGTAACCAGATCTATTTCACAATTCACCCTCTTACTTATGGTCAAGTTTAGAAATTGACATCAATACATTATAGCAAATACCAAATAGGAAGCCATAAAGAATTTTTTGTCCCTTTTATAGTGTGATAACTAGGACGAGATTTCGATAGAAATCAATTTTCCCCAGTCAAATATGGCCTTTTATTTTACTGTAAAATATAAAATATATAAAATCATGGGAGAGATAGTAACAATGCTTTCCTGACCTATCAACCTGGTGAAAAACCACACAATTTCTCGAAAGGGGTTTTTAAAAGAGTCGACTTGGATCATGGTTATGTCTTCTGGAATAGATGTAGGATTATCCAAATATTCAGGGAGGAGGTCAAGGCCATTGTTATGTTTCTTCAAAAAATCTTTGTAGTCTTCTCCTTTGAAGGTAAGAGTTGGCTTTGGGAGCTTCAACATATTGCGAAAAATTGCGGTGAAAGGGAAATGGGGGAATGATCTTGGAGTTGTATAATTCTCTGGCTTGACACATACTTCTCCACGCACCATGCAACAAGTTATTTACAGTCAAAAACCTCAGGAACATACCCTGAACGAGCAATTCCAGATGCCCACATTACATTTTTCTGTGCACGAGGGGAGGAATAATATGAATATGCTTTGGACCACTAAAAGTTTTGGTCTTCAAGTCCAAAGATATTTAAAGCATCACCAAAAAACTATTGTTTAGTTGTTGTTGCCATTAGGTTGATGGGAGTATTTTTTTAGCTGGATAATAACTTGAAATAAATATTTTTAGAGAGATGACAATAATATGATTCTTTGGAAAATGGAGGATTAATGCAATTTAATGAGTAATATCCTCGAGTATTTCGCCATCAATGATAATCCTTTCAGAGCTTGCACAATTAGTTGTTAGCATTAAACAACATTTAATGCATATTGGGAAAAGCACAATAATGGCAGGTGTTGACGCCCAAAAGAAAAACATAGGGTACCTTCTTGCAAATGGTTGCAAACGCCTTACTATTTAACTATATTTAATAATATACTAATAGGTGGGACCCCTTGTGTGACTTATGTGAATATGATGAGAGACGACACTTATGCTTTATGTGCTTATGAGTTGGTTGAGATGAGCTCTACAGTTCGTTTTCTTTTAAAGTCATCGAAATAATTGATCAAATGACGTTATGGGCGATGTGATTAAAGGATAAATGATGTTGTGTTTATATAACCCTCACAAATGTTATTATGTTGCATTTACTTTGATAAAATATCTAAACTCCATGTTCAAGTTGTATGCAATATATGGTGTGGTGATTACCTTGATTTCATGTTATAAGGATTACACACATTGTTGGGATTGGAAGTTAAATTTTGGAAAATGGTACCCCTAGCAAGGTTTGATATATGTCACATTTGAGTTTTAAACAAGGGTTGGCACATTTGTTATGTTGGAGACTTAGAGAAATGGTGGTGTATTCAACTTGCATTAAATTTATTGGAGTTAGTGGTTGATGTGTTGTATGGTTAGCTCGATCGTACTGGCTATGGATGAATGTAGATATGACGTGCAGTAAATGCACGTCGCTCTAACCTTCATCGAGCCCGATACTCTAGCCATTTTTCATTTTATCTTGTTGGTTGTTGCTGCTCCGCTTTTTTCGGCGATGGAAGAGGTATACAGGCTTGGTTGTTTCTCCTTAGAAATTTTTACACATGTATGGGTTTCTTGTTGCTCCATCCATGAATATTTTGCTTTGCTCTTTAATTAAGTCGGCAGTTGGCTATTGAGTTTGCTCATTTTCTATCCATTTCCAAAGTTATAATTGTAATGACCCCGTCGTAAATTACAACAGGCAATTTTTTTTTTTCATTTAAAGATACGTTAGGTAAATAAAACACCAAATATAATCGATTTCATCAACTATCAATCCTAATCCACAATTAAGCATGGCACACGAGCAAACATTCGCATAACAAATCATAGGCCCCAATAAATCCAAGGTGCAACAACAATTGTCAGTTATTTTCAGGGCACATCTCCTAAACACAAGTGCTATCATCTGTCAAAGAAAATTCCATTTTGCGCAAGAAGATTAAAATCTAAGAGCCAACAATCATGAACTTAAATTTCCATTCGTGCGAGTAGTCCAAAATCTAAACATACATTACAATAAATTTTTAGCATGCACAATGAGTCTAATTTACTCCTCTAGATATACCTCACAACACTGAATTGCACGTGAGCATTCTATTCATTTTTACCGTCATTTATATATCATCAATCAAGACGCATGAGACATCGACTTTAATTCACCAGGATTAAGGGAGATAAATAACAAACGATCAATGACAACATCAATCTAAGGTGCAAGTAAAACAACTTATTTCAAGGGCACGCATGATTTGTTTACTGACTTAAGTTTAAACCAACATCAATCAATTAACCATGGCGCAAGGGTAACCAACATCGTTACCAACATACGTCAACATTAATTAGTAGTTGCGCGTGAGAGTAAACAATCTTAAAACACTCACAAGTCAACTTAAGTAAGGGCGCCAGGTTATTTAGCATCTACTCCAATGCCAAAGTGATCAACCCTAAGTTTAAAGGTACAAGAGAAAGATTATGAAGCCAACGCACACTCACTTAAATTAAGGTGCTCAAGAACAATTTGTTACTAACTCAACATGCATCCCCATTAATGGAAAGCGCATGAGTAATCTAGCTAGAACATGGTACCTCCATTGATAATCCAATGCGCATGCCATCCCAATTATTACAATAAAACATAAAAAATGACACAAGTTAAAAATTTCATTAAATTAAGGCGCAGAAAAGATGATAAATTTGTTAACTAAAACACTCATTGATATTGAATAATCAAGTGCACGAGCATCTATCCAAAATTCGCAGCGCAACAAATTCTCAACGCTTATCATACATTAATATCATGTATTAAGGATTATTTAAAATATGGTCTACATATTATTCAACAACCTATTATCGCTAGGTATTATGGTATTAAAGGTGATGGACCATCTAAATAAGAGATAAAGGTGGAATGACCATAGAAAACATAACATTAAATTGATTAAATATAAATGCCATTTATTACTGGAATTCAATCCCATAGTTCTTAAATAAAAATGAATACGATTATATAAATTGGAGCTTAGCACAATTAAATCAAAATAATTCATTCACACAATTGTAAACATCTAATTGAACGATTAAGGACATCCCAATGATCACTCAATAAACATTTAGGTTGAACAATTGAGAAGCATCTAGTTTTCATTCAATAACATTCAATAAACAATATTTCAGTTTCCTTTAACAAACAATATCTCAGTTTTCCATTAATAAACAATTAATAAACACATTTTCAATTTCCAGTTAAAAATTAAGAACCAATATTCGGTTTTCCATTAACAAACCATTAATAAACAATATTTCAAATTTCTATTACCCCGACACCTAGCTAAGGAGAAAGCATGAGTCGTTGAGTTGGCCAACCGGGCGGAGGGGGATTCCCACAATCCCACAGCTTGCCTTAAATAATAGACCGTTGAAAAGGTAAGTGGAATTTCGTAGAGAAAGAGGAAATATAATAGTACTTTCCAAGGGGAATAAATCACTGCTCCAATTAGCCCAGATTCTTCTTGGGTACAATCTGACCATAACTTGTCAAACTTGGGTAGTTTGCTTCTTGCGTAAATCCCTTGAACAAATGGATCCCAAGAGGAAGGAAATCCATTGAGTGTAGTAATCACAATTTTAGCTTTGTCCACTAGGTCTCCAATAGTTGTTAACTGGTCCTTGATCTGTGAGATTCTCAAGAAATAGTTGGAGACTGTTTTTGACTTGTTCATTGTCACGTTTTTGAGTTGATGCCTTAGAATAAGCTTCCGGCGAGTGTTCTTGCTTTCATAAAGTATGGTTAGGGAATCAAACATTTCCTTCGATGTTTTCAGTTCTGATACATTCGGTATTAGATGATCCTTAATTGAGTACGTCAAGATCCTCTTAACCTTGACTTCATTCTTCCTGAACTTTGCTTTGGCTACTTCCTCTTCTAGAACTGGAAGCATCTACTTGACATGGCCCAATAACTCATTCTCTTCTAGAATGAGAAGTACTCTATGCTTCCAGGATCTGAAGTTATCTACGCCATCCAATCTATCCTCAACTCTCATACTAGTTGACATTTTCGTTAGTAGAAACCCTAGATCTAAGAAATTTCAAATTTATGAACTTCACGGAACTGCAACTAGAGTGTTGCAGGGGGGTGTGCTAGGGTAGGGAAAACTGCTCTGTGGTGAAATTAGTCCCAACGCCTTGGAACTAGTGCTCAACGAGCTTAACAAAGATATTACAGTGCAACGACAAGATATTGCTGCAAACGATCTTCCTTCCAGTGGTTAGATTGTTCTAAAGGTAACCAACTATGATACCATGTAAGATTTTCATTAACTTTACAGAGCAATAGGTTTACCAGTGTATTTAGATCTTCTTTAACATTTAACAACCATATATCATATACTGAAAAAATAAGCGCAGCATAAACAAGCACAAGAAGACACAAATAGTTATCCTGGGAAAACCTCAAACCCGAGGAAAAACCCAACCAACCTTTCTTAGATAGATTCCGTCAATAATATAATCCAACCATGAACCAACTCTTAAGAGAAAATTGATAAAGAAGAAACCCTAGCACAAAGCTAGCATATCAAACAACTGCAACAACAACACCATACAAAGTAGCACACCTCTTCCTAGGGAGTGCACACAAGAGAAATTACCACCAACAATAACCAAGATCCCAAATGTTGCAGTAGCTGCGTCTTCCTCGCCTCAGACCTGTGCCTTCTTCCTTATGTAGTTGCAACTACGAGTGAGTGAGTCAAAATGAACAAGGCATCACTATATTTATACTGGTCTATCAATGTACTAGGGCCAACTTCTTCTCTGGAATGGCGCTGACTTTTCATCTGGAACAATTTATTTTCCACTTTATTAATTCTTGTGGGCCGAATTCTTTTCTGAGATGTTCTTCTTTCGTTCAATGGTCTTCCTTTGACTTCTAGAATCTTCTTCTCTTCTAAGAAAGGTTGTCTAGGAGGAAAATACCTCCTGGAACAACCAAAACATCAACAAATCTAAATGATGGTATGCAACTTGGCATGAGAATCCCACTGGTAAGCTATCCTAGATAATCACTACCACCCTATGAGCATGAGACTCAAAGGATAGCCAGCCCAATTACTATTGTAAGATTGTTGCTATGCCACTGAGAATGGAAATTTAAACCTACAACTAACTAATTCTCCACTTTACCAATAGACCACAAGCCCAAGATTTCAGTCATGAAGTAGACTTGAGTGCAGCTAGGAAATAATTGTTGCATATTAAGGCCATATGCATGTGAAATGAAGTCTTAAAAAGTTGTTGTTCCAAGGTCATAAAGGCATTCCTTAGGAAGAAATGATGTCAAACCTATACATATGCCTAACTCTCAAAATAATAGTAGTTGAAGAGAAAAGATCAAAATCTATGATCAAATGGCAAGTTGAGCTTGACCCATAGCTCAATATATGTATCTATGAAGGTGATAAATGAAGCGATCTCACCTATCACTATTTATTGTGCTTGTATCCCTAGTAATATTTGGAACTCCCCATCAGCATCACAATATTGCTATTAACTATTAGTTGTTATGAATATATCACATGTCAAGATCCTTTTAACAAACAATTAACCAATATATTGCAAACGAAGGATAACATGTTTGTATGTAATGTTATGAACAAACCTCATTCCACATTGATTTGAGAAGCAAGTTCACTTTTGATTCAGATGGTATACATATTTCTTTGCAGTTAGTATTTTTTACATAAATGCTCCAGTCCCAAAATCGGGGAGGATGGACTTGATTACAAAACATATAAAACAGATTGAACTATGGACACTAGATGCTACATTGTCAATGCTGGTTTAATAATCATACAAACAGGCAAGGGAGCCTCATTTCAGAAAAAACAAGAGGTTTTGTCCCTTAATTATTCTCCAAAATCATAAGAAAATTTTCTAGTTACAAAAATTGCATTTTGTACATCTATGGAAAGCAATAAAGTTATGTATCTGCCTCAACAAAAATCAAGTTGATTCTTCATTTGAATGCCTCTGCGTTGTAATCTTCTTTTGTAATTCAACATTTGAAAGCTTCTCGTCCTCTAGTGCCCTTTCGACCTTTGGCAGTCACAAGTTTAATTATGCCATCCAAAATACATATCGTTAGTCAAAACATTAATTCAGTACATTAACTTATGAACAACTCGTCAAATCATTAAAGAAAATTCTACTGAACTAAACAAGATTAGGGACTGTACCTTTGCAGCACGTGTGCTCCATTCCCTTATTATATCCCTGAGCCTGCCGTTCTCGGTAACATACTGATCAACATTTAAATGAATTTTGTTAGTCAAAGAGTATACACACTTTCCAAGATTGTAGGTGATGTATGGTCTAACAAGAGGAAATATGCATATGCAACTACTGCAAGAAGCCTAATATTTTAGAAATTCCATTTATCTATATGCAATAGCAAGCATTTTGGCCAAATGAAAATCAAGAATGCAGTTGCATTTGGTCAAGAAAAATTAGAGGAAGCTGTATTTTCCAGCTCATTTTCCCCCGACTTTTCCTCCATCTTTCTTATTAAAACAAGCTTAAGCAGATTTTCTCAGACACTAAATATCTTTTAAAAGGAAAAGCGTCGGATGGGAAGTGCTTTAATGCACCCAAGTTGCAATGAATGATTTGAACAGAAAGAAACTATGGGACTAGAGATCAGATCATAATACTGTTAATATAAGTGTTGAAAGAATAGGACAATGGATAATAAGATCAGCCAGAAGTGAAAGTCATTATCAAAGGGGAATACCTTCGTTGAAGGACACAACAGTTTTGCAAGGTTCAAATGTTTGGCTTTATAGACAATAGTAGATATTAGAAATAATCCAATCCTAAAACTTCAATCAAATAGATTCTCATATGAAGGTGAAACTGACCAAGGGAACTACAAATGCTGATGAGTAGACTATACAACCTTAGCACACGATGGATCCTCTAAGAACATCCCAAATCAAGAAGAGATAAAAAGTATAGTTGCCACTAGAAACGAGACATCAGCTTCTAATACCAAAGCATGCAAACGAGCAGAAGAATCTAGATTTTTAATGGAAAATTTCAAATAATTACATTTAGGAAAAACAAGCAATGAGAGTAAATTAAAACCAAGGAGGAGAGGTGGACATAGAAATTCTTAATAACAATACAGGTTTTCCTAAAATTCCTTGTATACAGGATATTTTAAAAGGAAGTTAGCATATAGATATAGTTGCAAACTTGGTGCAACCTTTATCAAAGTGTTCCCAGTCTTTGTCGTTTCTGCATTGCACAATTGGTTTTCCCATATTATCAAAAACTGATTTGGTGCTTTGATGCTTGTTCCTTGACTGGGGATTTTGTTTTTGTAAAAATACTTCTTATATTCATATAAAAAATTTTACATCAAGAAAAAACAAAAAGCACAAAGGTATATATAATGGTATTTCCATCCTCTTCTTTAAAGCTACAAGAACATAAATAAAATCCAAATAGGCACCAAGCTCTAACAGTTTGGCATCCTTGATAAGAAAAAACCCTTTACCCAAATGCCGCATAAGTACCTCCTCTCTCCAAATGTGACAAAAGGAAAACAAAGAGCTAACCTTGTTCTCAAAAACATATTTGCACTAAAGTTTCCAAAGGAGAAACAAAGCCACAATTCTCAAACAATGCCAAATGCCATTGAGAGAAGAGCAAACTAAGGACCTGGAGTCACCAAACAAAACTACACGCCAATGCAATATCCCCTAAAGAATAATTGCATGTTTTGCTTGAACATGATCCCAACAAGATCTGGCAAATGGATAATCCCATATAAATGCTTCACCATCTTTTACCGGTGACAAATAGAATAGAGGTCATAAGAGACGCCACTTTTAGACAACCAAGACTCAGTAGGAAGGCCATGCAAACACTTGAAACTTATAAGACACCCACATCGAACACACACTATGTAACCTCTGTATCCAGTAGCTCTCAACATCAGAAGACATCCACTACATATTAAGTACAAGGCCAAGCTCATGACACTAGTGCAGAGTTGAGTACAACTTACGCAAGTCATAATGAAACAATGGGCACCCAAAACTCTGCTCCCATCATACCAAATGGGTCGCGACATGTCCATATTCATCTTGAAGACTTGAACAGATCCTCCTGCAGAATGAGGTCAACTATCTCCATGATGGTAAGTCAATTAATAGATGAAAGGGCATACTCACATGCTAAGGATCGCCAATCCTTCCAAGGATATGCATTTGCATCCTAGAAGTCCCTACAAAGAAAGATCCTCTTTTTTCTCAATTGTTGTGCCTGAAAATGTGGAAGATCAACTGTAATACAGAAATCCGTTATCTTCTAGTTCCAAATCTTCCTTTTGGCCAAATCCCACCCCACACGACTACCAAAAATCTGCCACCACACCAAACCCATCACCTTCCTCCATGTTGATGACATACTCCTAAAGATAAAATGATCTCGGTGGATATCGGTGGCCACCCACCTCTTCCACTAACTCATTGTGGTTCCCTGTCTTGGTCTTTTTTGTTATGATTTTCAGGTCCTAAACTTCTAGGGCTGTTTTGAGGCCTTAAACGATGTTTTTTGGCCATTCGAGGGCCTGCGATTGCCATGACTTTCCTAGGACATACCAATAATTGTACTTCTCGATTAGATCTTTTCAACGAGCTACTAAACGCCCCAAACGGAGATTGTATGCAAAAGTTGCATCCCTAGAAAGTTGACGCATCAACTAACCACCTCAGGGCCTTGTTATCGCACGGTTTGTAGGAAGGGTTTAGATGGCTTGAGTCAGGGCTTAAAACCGGCGTAACAGGAGCTTCCCCACCCACTGTCACCTCGATGGGGGGCTCTTTCTATTTAGGAGGGCAAGTCCAAGGGAGACGTCCCTAAGCAATCTAGGTTAATGAAGGGCTAAAGGGTAATGGACCAAGTCAAGAGGTTCCCTTTTCACAGATTGCTGCCCAAATGAGATAGTCAAGAAGAATCTTCCACTGAATGGCACCTGTTTGCGAGACAAGACAAATAACTAGAATATGTGCTTGCAGTGGGTTAGTACTTCATAATATCAATGACTATCCTCTAATATATATGAGCAAATGATCAAATGC
>ML866059.1:4307-15697 GCA_009831015.1 Picea engelmannii | reverse complement strand
TTTATATAAAATTATATTTCTAGAAATTATTTTTGAAATTATATTTCTGGAAATTATTTTTGTTAATATAACAAGAAGATGTTTCTATTAGCTACATAGAATTTATAGGATGCGTTCAATACAAATAGGTGTATACATAGACTGCAAATAAAGGGTTTCTAATGCAAAATATGGAAGGCCAATTTAAGCGCTTAGAAATSAAGTGAAATGGACTCCTTAAGAAGYAGTAATCAATCAACTTTAGTAACACCCTGGCCAAACATAAGCTATATATTACTGTAAACTCTGATAATAAATGGCGGCAAATAAAATCAATTATGACAAAATCCTAGACCGGGGCCATAATCTTCAAAAAGAAATCGGTCAGGAAAATTCTCTCCTACAGACGAATTTAGTCTCTTGGATGTTTAAATACCTAAAAAAATTCATTAATAACAATATAGCTGAAAAAACTAAAAGCATGACACACAAAAGAAAATGGACTGGGAATAAGAAGAAACCAGATTTTAAATTCAGGAAGCCTGCGAATGAAGGGCTTGAACTCATCCGAACCCTGGGTTGGCAAAGAAGCCCCGTCCATTCCTTCCATTTCAGGATCCACTTGAGGAGACAGAAACCCTATTAGCAGATTCAAGACATAAATCCCTAATCCGTAAGACACGATGTAAAATCCCTGCGCATAATAAACCGCAAAATATATATAGTCGCTGCAGCAAGAGATCCAAGCCATCTCCCAACAGGATGTGGCGTTGATTTGTCTAGGTAATATTGAAATCTCCGAGAGAAATCGTTCCTCCATCTGGCCAGGCCAACAGGAGATCCTCCATCAACTGTAACCCCCTCCATAGCACTCAGGGTTCTACGGTTTTCTAGCCGCTGTCTCTCACATGCACGTAACAATAACAGGTCTGAAGGGTTTGGCAGTTAATTTCGTTGTGATATTATCAATTTCGTGGAAATTTTCGGGGTTTCGACTGTCCGAACCAGCTTTGAAATTTGAATAATTGTGCCGAGATTGAGATCTTCGTATATGGCTTGTTCTGGATCTAGTAGTACCCAGATTGAGCTCCCAGAACGTCGATAGCTGAGATATATTTTAGCCGATTGACTCCATGGAAGGTAGAGTGAGATGGCCACGGATGGAAATAATGTTTGGTGAAGTGGACACAAGAATCTCCAGAGTGTGGGAAATCTGAAGCTACAAGTGTAAATTATTTATACTGTGTTTTTCAGGGAGGACACAACCCTTGCCCCATGATGGGATTTCCTTGCAAGCATAGGAGAAAAAGAAACCAAATGAAATCTCAACATAAATCAAGAACACAGGGATTACCTCAAAAATAATTTATGATAACAATTAGCGCATTACAACTGAAATTATAAACTCTGATTACGCTTGCGACATAATTAAATCCAAGCTGGAATAAATTTCAAATGAAATACAATTTACCAACTACTGTTCCAGAAATTCACTGCAAGATTCATCAACTACTACTCTTACTTTCTTTTGAGCCGAGACTGTCTTTGATGAGCTCTACGCTTTTGCCTTTTCCCACGAATTGCGCCTACCATTCTCTGGTACATCATAGGCGGGTTATCATATAGAGAGGGGGCTAGATGGATAAGCGGGCCTGGTTTCACCATGTTGGGTGGCGAAAACATCTACCCTTGTGATTTCAGCTCATGAATAACAACCTTGGCAGACTAGGAAAACAAAGGAGGCAATGAAGTAGAATGTCGAGGCGAGGAAAGAGGAGAGATTAGGTGTTTGATACTGAGAGCCGGAGGACGAGCACGTGGGCCTCATGACGAGCCCGACCTTAAAGCCTGCCAGATAATGCGTTTTTTTTTAATAATTAAATTTTCATTTCGAATAATTAAATTTCTTTTTTTATTTATTTTAAATCTTAGTTTTATAATCTAAATTTACACTAGCGTATTTATTTAAAATAAATAAATAAATAATAAAGTATAATTATCAAATTAATAAAGTTTAATTAATAATTAATTAAACTAATTAACTTTATTAATTTTATTAAAAGATTAATAAAATATTAGTTAGGTTTGAGTAATATAGGGCTAAGTATAAATTTAAATGGAGCCCGTGGGATTTGAACCCCGAACCTCCCCACCATGCAAAGCTTTGACAATGGCCGCCCTACCAACGCGCCATGCATTGTTTCTTTTACAAATAATTTCACATTTAAATATTTTAATTGTCATACCCAAGACCACATGCCAAGCTATCAAGCGCCTTTTAGAGCCATACAGGTCACATGCCAAGCTATCAAGTGCCAAATACATAAATGGAGGAGCCCACAAAGGGACGTATGTGCTCAACGCGACGTCTTAAGAAGAACACTAACGCCGAAAGGTACATAGCGCTGGTGAATGCTGAAACGTGGTTGGCAGTTGTGGACGATTATTCAGTTGCTGCAGTTTAATCCTATTTTATCATTAAACGTGGTAATTATATAACGTTACAACAATTTATTTTTTTATGTGATTAGGTAAATGTTAAAAAAAAAAGTAAACATGTTAACAGATGCTGTGATAAATGCAAGAAAGTTATGAACGATAAATGTGACCCATTGATTTTGGAGGACGACTAAGAATATGCCAGCATCTTCAATGCATAGCCATCAGATAAGGGTTTAAGGCTAAGTAAGATTTAGAAGATCATTGATTGTGCCCATTGTCAGTAGGTGTACGCCTCTCGGCGTAAATTAATAAACATAAAGTCGAAAGTCACTTTAATCAAGTTGTATGCGAAAGTTAAAAGGCTTAGACTAGGACAAGCGGGAAGGAGGCGGCATATGCACTAGGAGCGTAAGCATAGGAAGTGGCGAGTGAGGCGTAAGGCTAACGTAGCTACAGGGCAAAGGAACCAATAGTTCTTTCTTAGGGGCGAAGAAATCAAGATTAGACGCTTAATCCTAACCCTAACCTAGCCAATACCCTAATGGAGTAATGTCTGTTTACAGACAAGTAAAGAAAACTTACGCCTAACCCTGTTTCTAGTTTGAGTAGCACCAATTTGAAACATCCTGGAACTCACCCTAACAACTTTGGTTGATGTAGGTCAAATCATACAGGATGGTCAGGACTCGAGGGAGTCGAGGCAGGGGAGCGTCGTCGCAAGCACCGCCAACACCGCCAGCGCCACCACCACCATCGCCCGAAATAGCCCTCATACTACGCTCGTTGGAAGCCATCAACGAGACTCTGTAGGGGCGACAACCGGCAAGGACTGAAGTGGAACCCCCACCATCTGGAACGGGTAATCTAGAAGCATCAAGGGATTCAAGGGAAGGACCTCCACCTGAAGACATCACGCGGGAATTGCAGAAGATCAAACTTCCAGAGTTTGTCGGGGGTCGCGCCAGTGAACACGCGGAAGCATGGTTGGAAGACATGACAAGGTGTTATTCCTTAAGGGACTATGCATCCAAATCAAAGGCAAATATCTCCATTTTTCAGTTAAGAGACTATGCTTTGAACTGGTGGGGCAACCTGGAAAGACAACTGCACCTTACCCTAGACACAGTATCTTGGGAACTTTTCGAGGAGAGGTTCTAAAGGAAATATCTACCGGCGTACTACGAGGAACAACAGGTAGGGGCATTTCATGCCTTAGTACAGGGAAACAGAACGGTAGAAGAATATGAGATCAGGTTTATGGAACTGGTCAAATATGTGTCGTATATGGATAACGACCAATGACAGGCAGAGCGCTTCATCTAAGGGTTGAACCCTAAGATAAGAGCTATGGTGCGTATGTGGAAGCCGTATTAAGTAGCGGAGGCAGTGGAAAATGCGCGTTACGCGGAAGAACACATGAACTTGACTGGGGGTACAAGACCGACATTTCCGCATCGTCTGGGGTTCGTAGGAAAGGCCCCGAGGACATTTCCTAGGGGAGGGGGCTCAAGGCCACCACCATATGGTAACAAAATATTTGATTCCCTCGAAATCTTGAGGAAAATGAATTTTCAAATTTCCCTCGAGATCCAAAGTAATCCCCCTACACCTACCACCCTTACCTATCTTTCCTACCTTTGTTCATTTTTTCTATTCAAATTTCCCTCGAGATCCAAAGTAATCCCCCTACACCTACCACCCTTACCTATCTTTTCTACCTTTGTTCATTTTTTCTATTCTTATCTTGGTATTTCCCTAAGATTGTCTTATATCCATTATTTGATCAATCATATATTCTTTACATTCACATGCTAGATGTTCCCTCTTGATTAATTTATTATCTATATCTTAAAACAATTAGCATTCCTATCTATCCCATCTATTTTTTCTTTGCATGCCACTACAAATCATACTTTGAGAAGCTCAAATTTGTAACATGTTACAAATTACATGTTAACATGTGAGTGAATCTAATGAAATAAATGCTCAAAAAAAATATTTCCATTATTACTAGCAAATAAGTGTTTGCAAATTCATTTACAATGCCTTTGAAAATATTAGACATGTAGCAACAAACATCTTTCCCATCCATGCTTAAACATATTCTCCTTCCTTTGTATGTAATTATGAATTATTTTATCTATTCAACCTTAGTTAAAGATAATCCTTTACATGTTGTTTCATCTCTTTAAATAAGATTCATGCTTGGTAAATGTTTTATTCTATGTACTAAAATGACATATGTTGTCTATACTTTACTATGTGGCATAGTAGTGCATATTGTCTATTCTATAGAGGACAATGGTGTATGTAGTATAGTTTTTATTTAAATTTGAGAGTTTTGTTTTCAATATAATAATAATAATAATAATATAATTTTAAGGTCACAGTGAAGTTAGACACCAAATTCTCTCTGTAGCGATTTGATTACTAAAGTCTACAAAGATGTACATACTCTTTCCCCTTTGGATTTGAATGTATGACCTCTTGAAAGAAAAACATATTACTAACAATTAAGCTCACTAAAACTAAGCATCTTTGATTAAGATTTTTGTGTTTGTTATTATAAAATGGTAATAAATACCATTTAATCCCATACTAAATCATGAAAGGATGAGAACCACACAA
The DNA here is from genome assembly GCA_009831015.1 of Picea engelmannii. Lineage (NCBI taxonomy): Eukaryota > Viridiplantae > Streptophyta > Pinopsida > Pinales > Pinaceae > Picea > Picea engelmannii. Next base: position 10,648 of record ML866059.1, on the reverse strand, counting down.
CTTCTCCCATACTAAATTAGGGAAGGATGAGAAGCACACAACTTCTCTCATACTTTGGTAGCAACATATGTTGTATGGAGGATTTATAAATTAAAAGAATCCAATGAAAAGCACACACCTTATCTCATACTTTGGTAGCAACTTTTGTTGTATGGAGGATTTATAACTTAAAATATCCCTTGATAGGGTGTGAGTCACATCGTTTTTTTGAACATATCCTCTCGTGTGCGTCTCTTGAGGCTAGTGCTATTATCTAGTTATTTGTTATTTATATTGTTGTCGTAGTGTTATTTTTCAATTTCTCTCATACTTTGGTAGCAACATATGTTGTGTGGAGGATTTATAACTTAAAAGATTCCTTGATAGGGTGTGAGACACATCGTTTTCCGAACACATCCTCTCGTGTGCCTCTCTTGAGGCTAGTGCTATTATGTAGTTATTTATATTGTTATCCTAGTGTTATTAGTCCCTGCCATAGGCATAGAGGGACTATAGCGATCGATAATTCATTGACTACATATTAGTTTGTCCTTTGACCAAAAATATTTACATACTACCTATTGTTGGAGCTAGGTAATTAAAAACATATATTTTTATATAATAAAAAGTACCATATATGTAGTGATATGATTGGATAAGAGATTGGAGGTCTTATTGTCGGCTTTTCTATTCCCAATGTTTTATATGCAAACATATCAAAACCTTTTATTGTATACAATATTTTTGAATAATATATTTTTCCTATGTATTGCTTGAAGGTGGATTAATGCTAGCATTAGTTCAAATGTTTGTATTAGCATTTTCTGCTAGCTGAATATAGCCCTAAGTTTTTATTTGTACTAATCATATTGAAATGTTTTGATATCCAAGATTTATAGTGATTGAGAATTCCAAATTTTATAACGTCCTTCCCGCATGTATTTGTATAGTAATGTATTGACAGTTTTTTCGAGATGCTTCAATAGGACTGGCAACTTAAATGTTTACATGACGTGAGGTCCTCCAATAGGCCTGAAAACTTCAATGTTTTCACACCAGGAGGTCCTTATACAACCCGACAACCTTAAATATTTATCTAAATACGCTTCTTGGAGTACATTTTTCCTCGAAATTTTCCATACAATGTTGCAGTGATTTCGTACAGTGTTATTGTCCACTGCCACTTGAATATGCATTGTATGTTTCATCCTTCTTCTACCTTTGCAATGCAATTTCGTCATCGTTGAAGCTACATACATTGTTTATTGGTTTAGTGAGTGCTTCTTCTTCATTGGTTCGTCGGTTGCTGCGTGTTGTTGTTTCGTTTGTGCTTCCACCCGGGCTTCTACATTTCATCGTTTCGAAGTAAGTTTCCATGCCATAGTTTCATTTTGTATTCCTTGTTTGTTGTTTAGTGTTTTTAGTTTGCAGGTAAGAATGTTTTATTATTTGTAGTGGCATGGTCATCGTATGTTTTTGATTCCTTTTGTGCTTCGGCTGCAATTTCGTAATCGTTGGAGATACATATGTTGCTTACTGGTTCAGTGGTTGTTGCTGGTTCGTTGGTTCGTGGGTTTCTGTTTATGTTTGTTTGGCTCGGGTTTACGCTTTGGGGCCCTAGGGGTTCAGTTCGGCCTTTTCGTTCTTTCTTATTAGTTTGGTGCTTGTTGTTTTCTTTTGTTTGATTCAGCCTTGCAGGGTTGGGGTCTAGCACCGGTGGTTGGAGATGTTTTTTTTTTTTCTTGGATTATTGTTGTTTTTGGGGCGCTTTACGGTGTTCATCCCCTGCAACGATGAGTCGACATGAAATTGTGTTATTTTCCCTGTCTATTGAGGTTGACATCTGTTCCGTTGTGAGATTTTGCTGGTGCTTCAGTGATGGCATGAAAGAAAATAGTTTCATGCAAAATTGTTCGAGAATTACATGTGAAATTGCAATATCCGTTGTTTTTTGTTAGGATAAAGCATATGCAGGATACATTTATAATTTTTTTATGGTTAGATGTGCCCATTTGAAATTACATGTTCTTTTTCCTCTACATAGATTGGTGTGTGCACGTTACAATTTTTGTTGTACTTGAAATATGATATGTACAACAAAGATTCTGCAAGTTATATTTTGATGTCTGGAAGCATGTCTCGGTAGTTTGCCACAGAAAATAAAAAACTTGTATCATGGGCACAACAGTATGTGTAGAGGATAAAGAACATGTATTTCCATCAGTGGAAGCATATCTGAATAATTTTCCACTGAAAACCAAAAATCGTTTAGCTACGGAAAAACAAATTACACATTTACAACTATGGATGCAGAAGCTCAAAGGTTCATGTTTCTGTCTATATTTTAGACTGTTCATTGACTCTCTTTTACTGTGTGCACATATTTCCTTTTCTCCGGTGCATGCCAACTTCCATTCATGTTCATTGTATTTTGTGCGTTCCCACATTCAAACAAACAAAATAGCTGGAGAAAATGACGGAGTCTTGACTACATTGGTTGAAGAGGATATATAAAGGTGCATGCTTATACTGTTATTTGATATTGCATTATTTTGTATTTTATTTATTGTCTGTATGTGTGTTCTCCTAGTTTATTATATGTACATGTTGTGTGCCTTCCTACATGGTAACTTATCTTCATTACATGCCTTTTTGCATACTAACCTGCTTCATGTCCATTTTGTTTTCACTACATTGCTACATTTAAAAAAACAAAATGGTTGGAGATGATGATCGGATCTTTCGCAGGTAAATAGCCCTATTTCTCTTTCATCACTTATCAAAGCAGAGGCAGAAGTAGGAGAGTTTCATTTCGCACATACAGGTTCAAAGGGGGTCGAGTGCACATTGGCTAAAACTAAAACACCTTCAACCCGGGAACGCAAGAATAGGAATTAATACATTGAACAATGTAATACACAATTGCACCCCCCCCCCTCCCCTTAATATCCATGTTTCTCTTTCATCACTTATCAACAAGTACAAGCAAGATGTCGAACATGCCACATGTTCTGCAGACTGAGAGGTGTGGCTGCAAAATTTTGGCTTCATAGTTCATCGAAGCTATGTGTGTACTTATATATTTATGCTAGTGAAAGAAGAATACAAAAAAAAAAAAAATGCACACTACCATTCACTTTAGTTTTCCTGTTCAAAAATTGTCACCATTTCTAGAGTTGTAACATCCAAAGTACTATCAATAGAGGGCTTGAACAGCTGCCGAATTGGAGAAGTGTTCGTCGGGGGAATAATGGTCATCTATAACACCTACTTGGACAAGGAAAACAAAACTACATCCATTATGCGTGCTGACATGATAGACAAGGAGGCCATGATGACAGTGACATTGACTATTCCTCCACAACTTGTCAAGAAACATGCAGAAAAGATATTGTCAGGTAATGGGATATTCATTACAAATTTTAATATATTGCCCAAAACAGTATATGACCGTGGTGATTGTGATCGAATTATTTCTCTCAATGAAACAAGTATTGTGAAAAAAAAATTCTCTGTTTTTTCAGAATATTGTTTCATCCCGGACTTAACTATCAGCCAGCTTGCACAGAGCATTGATATTTACCCAATCAGAATGATTGGTGCAACTGTCACACTGGCAAGAAAACTTGGGTCACAACACATTCTCCATATAAAGGATGGACAGTTGGAAAACGACAGGGAAATGGTATTGTTGTTCATATTCAGTTTTGTCCTTTGATTTCGCATGTACATGTACCTTGGGTAAGTTACAAAAATATTGCATTGTTCCATGTTGTAGTTGCAATTGTTCGATATGTATTCAAATTTGTTTTCAATTGCATAAAGGGAAGATTCCACTTATCCTCTTCAAAAATATAACAAAGAAAAGGGATGTTATATAAAGGAACTTTTGGACAACCCAGACAATGTTTGTAATAGAGTTGCGAACATATATAGTACATGATCTATAGAAACTAGCTATCTCTACTACTGTTGTGCATATACATCCACAAAAGCATCCTCACTTTGCTTATAAAAATAGCCTTCAACAAATTTTTGCGGCCTATTTTATTTTATTTTTATTTTTTTAAGGGGAGGGAGGGGTGCAGTTTTGTATTATATTGTTCAATGTATTAATTCCTATGCTCACGTTACCAGGTTGAAGGTGTTTTAGTTGCAACCAATGTGTACTCAACCCCCTTTGAAACTATATGTGAGAAATGAAACTCTCCTGCTCATGCCTCCACTTTGATAAGTGATGATACGATTGATTATCTACGATGTGGTGAAAAATGTCCGTATGTATATGGATATTGTGTCAATGCTTCCGTCTGAACCGTGGGAAACACAACTGTGCATTGGACATTTAGGAATCCTCTGTTACAAAATGTGCTTCCTAAATTGGAAGAATTGTCATATGAAACGTATCTACAGAAAAATGCAAGCAGTGTCTACATGTTGCAGGACCTTCAGATACACAACAAATTCACCTTTAATGAGGACAATGAGATTTTTCATATCGGCTGAAGAAAGGAAAAAAAAATAATATCAAACTTTGGTAGGAAATGAAAATACCTCATGTGTCTACGTAATATTTCTTCAACATCCAGATGAATGTTCGTCGGACTTGGGTACTTGGGATTGCATGCACATAGGATAGTTCAGTCAAAAAAGTGGGAAGCATGGCATGAAACCCAATATATCCAATGGACCCAGTTATTTTCTAATAGGAACATATATCAGATGCAAGAGAAAATGAATGCGGCGACGTCTTTTCTTTGTATATCAAATTGTTTGATGCAAAGGTTGATGCGTCCTGCTCTATGGAACCTTATGGGAGCTTGATTATGGCTTGTTTGAAGTTTAGTTGGTTCTTGGTTGTATGATACGTCTATCAATTTGTATATCACGGAACTCCGACTGTTGTTTGGAGGACATGAAACAATAGAATTGAATTTTTTAGCTAGCTATCCTGCAAATCCGCCTGATAATTTCTATGGCACTTTGATGCAAATGTAGTATGTGGCTTGTTTTAGCATTTTTCCTTAATTGATGAACTTGGTAAAATTAATCTCCTGGAATAATTTGAAATCAACTAGTATATATTGTGTGAAGTGCAATTGTGCTATCATATCAACAAGAGGCCCTTAAAATTCAAATTTGTCGTTGTTTTAGATTTTTTTGCTTAATCGATGAACTTGGTAAAATTAATCTCTTGGAATAATTTGAAATCAACGAATATATACTGTGCGAAGTGCAATTCTTCTATCATATCAAGAATAGACCCCTAAAATTCAAATTGGTTATTCTTATGCTTGCGGTCATAGAATTTTAAAAAACTTTCTTTTGTTTCCTTTATTTTTTTAAAATAAGCGATTTCACATCCTTTGATAATTTTATGTAAATCAATTGTACAATATGAATATTTAATATTAATAATTTAGTATTTGAAAATAATGTTCTGAGACAATTTTAGATAATATGACCATCTGTAAACAATCGCAATCTTGAGAATGTCAGTCCTGGAGCCCTTCTGTCAATTTGTATGTCGTGGAAGTTTGAGTGTTGTTTGGAGCACACGGGACAATATAAGTGCAATGTTGAGCCAGAGAGCCCACAATTACGCCTACCAATTTGTATATCGCAGAACCAAGGGTGATATTTGTAGGACACAGAACAATAGAGGCTCAATTTTGAGCCCGCTAGCCCGAGAACACGCGATCCAAATAGTGGTTAAGTATGGACTGAAGGATTTGTACATGCTCTATAAAATTTCATGTCCATACTTTATAGAAGTACATGTTTACTATGTATTTCTTGTTGTTCGTTGTTATGCTTACGGTGATAAAATTTAAAAAAAATCTATTTTGTTTCCTTCATTTTAAAAAAAATAAGCGATTTAACATCCTTTGATAATTTTATGTAATTCAATTGCACAATATCAATATTTAATATTAATAATTTAGTATTTGAAAATAATGTTTTTAAATAATGTTAGATAGGATGACCATCCGTAAACAATCGCAATCTTCAGCCCGCTAGCCCTAGAGTCCTTCTATCAATTTATATGTCGTGGAACTCCGAGTGTTGTTTGGAGGACATGGGACAATAGAAGTGAAATTTTGAGCCAAAGAGCATGCAAGTCCGCCTGTCAATTTGTATATCGCGGAACTCTAGGTACTATTTTTAGGACACGAAATAGTAGAGCCTCAATTTTGAGCCCGCCAGCCCAAGAACCCGTGATCCAAAAAGTGGCTAAGTATGGAATGAAGGATTCATCCATGGTCTATAAAAGGTTATGTCCATACTTTATAAAAGTACATGTTTACTATGTATTTCTTGTTTCTCGGAAATTTTATAGGTGTGGAAGTTGGCGGATCCAC
>WSFP011430312.1:0-21727 GCA_009831015.1 Picea engelmannii | reverse complement strand
TATGATCATACATGAAGTTATGAATCATTTCTATGTTTTATGAATTATATGTTTTTATTATGGAGAATATATAACAACATTTCTTAGCTCTTGTGTTTTGAATATGGACAATGTAACAAAATAATGTTTGTTACATTAAATGTAATTTGTATATACTTGTTTATTTAAAATAAAAATAAAAATATTTTTAATTTATGTTGAATGTTGACATCTGAAATGGTGATATATTCATGCCATTTTGTATTATCTTGTGGTTGGAGTGATAAAATAACCTTAAAAACGTAAATATTTAAGGGTTGAATTTACAATTTGGTTTATAGCAATGATAATTTTTTACACCACTTTCAAAAATGTGTTAATTTGTAGGTTTTGGTTGCAATGGCACTTGTTTCACTAGGATAAGGTTTGAAATGAGGTATAATTTTAACGTTTAGAAAAAAACATGTTTTTGTCGGTAGCACCATTCTTTGTTTTAGGTGTTGATTTTAAGGTTTTTCGGAGCAACTATATGCATATTTTAGGCCATGCTTGAAAACAAGTTGTAATTTTAACCTAAAAAAAAAGGGTGCTACCGGTAGAACTACTTTTTGATTTGAGGGTTTAATTTGTGGTTTTGTATGCAAAAAAATGGGTTTTAAGGGCTAGTTTTCTCTTTTTGAGGTCATATTTGTCGTTAAGTTGGTAATATTGTTGTAGACGGAGCACTTGGCTATAAAACCTACTCCAAGGAAACACCTACTCTAGAATCCTTAGTTGATTTCACATTTTGGTTTGCAACAAAGATGACTCGTGGGTCACCTACAGGTGCAACCACCATGGCTGTGTTATATGGAAAATGTGGTAGGGGTGGGTGGCATATGGGTGCATCCACTATGGATGAATGGGATGGAAAATATGGTTGGGGTGGGAAACAATAAACCTCCATGGGTTTTACAAGGGGTGGTAAGACCCTTGGGCTAGAAAGAGGTATCCCAAGGGCTAGGACAATGTGACCAATAACTAGACTAGACCTATAGCTGAGGAAAAATCGTGGGGAGAATGTTGGTAGTGGATGTGAATGAAAGGGTTGTGGTACATGAGAGATAACAGTGGATGAAGAAACCTCCTACTATAGTCTTAATTTCCACCCTATATGCTAGAAGGGAATCCGACAAAAGATGAAATCCAAAGAAAATTTATTTCTTGAGATTTGGGACTTTTTTTAGGGTCATCATGGGACTAGTAGGAGACAAAACATGATGATCATCACATGCCATCTATAGTGCAATAAGTGATAATATGTGTAACCTTTTAGATTCGATGAGTTATGAAGAGCTAAGTCATGGGTGAGTTGTATCTTTATGGCATGAGCCTAGGAACTCACATCATTCAAGTTTCTACTGGGTTCTAGAAGATCTAGAAGCTCTCCCAAGCCTCTTCCAAGGATGAAGATAAGAAAGGAAAGTCTTGATCAAGATGAGGAAGAACAATTTGTAGAGTTATGATGTCCAATTAAAAAGGTGCTTCTCCTATTCACAACAACTAGAATCAGATTTCCTAGTTCAATCAAGAAGATGAGGAGGATAAAGGAGCCAAGGATGAAGCATGATCACTAAGGTATGGATTTGATTTAAATCATTCATATTATTTAATAGATAATTGGTTTTCCCCGAAATTTTTTGTGTTTCATTGAATTTTTTTTGGATATGATCTTGTGAGCAATAGATCAAGATATATCTAGTGAATTTTATTTTCCTAACACTAGAAGGATAGTAGATATGTGGTTGTTTGTATCCTTGTGTGTAGGAAGAAAATTGCAGGAGTTGGAGATGGATCTCAGGAGATGCAATAGGAAATACATGTGAGGAAAACCACCAATCTAAAGGTATGATCAATCCCCTTCTTCGTTAAAAGGTTTTCTTAACTCTAGGGAAAACATAAGAAATCTAGACCCACTGTTTGTCTAGGATCAATAACAAGATACTAGGGAGATCTACTTACCATACCGATGAGATTTCTCCAATAATATAATTGGTGAATCCACTAGGGAAGAATATTTGATTATTCTCTATAATCCCTTGCCAAATTTCCCTCTATTTTTTTGTTTGTGATTTAAATTATCTTCCCTAGAATTTTTCAGAGGTCGGATCTCATAGAATTGATAGATCTGATATAGATCCATCCTTTACAGAAAATAATTTTTTCTGTAGTCGTCACATGTTGCAGTATAAGGGAGATGCGACTATCATCACTTGTTGTTAAGCCCGTGTTCTACGACGACCACTAAAAACTGGGGAAAGCCGCAGAATTATATACCTATGAGATCATATATGGTTACTATGGGTCCAAAGGTATTTGTTGATATGTTTTACAAATATCTTGTCTCTTTCTAAGTATTATTTTCACATATTTTTCCTTCATTTTCTCTTTGGAGTGTGGTTTATTTTGGGATTTCTTGGATAAGCTTGTTTGTTGTGTGGTGATCTTGCTAAGTTGGGAAATTAACCCAACGGATCTAAATATATCTAGTAATGACTTATGTGATATCTTTTGGAATCTTTGCATTGATAGGTTGGGTCGATATTCATACATCACAAAAAGTTTCACTCATTTCCCTTTGACGTAAATAACAACCATAAAAATAAATTGTGTCATATAAAATCAATTAGACATTTTTTTACTTTTTAGTAAACCAACATTAGATACCCTTATGGCCTTGGAACAAGATTGGAGAGTAAACTCTCCAAGGCTACAAAAAAGAAACTTATGAGTCATTAATGAGTGATAAATCCATTCTTGCAACCAATGTGTCAAGAGCCTCCTCTAACACATGAGTTAAGCATGAGGTTGCATTGGAGAAAGTAGTGAGATTACCTTGCACAACTTGTTTTGGTGTTTTTGATATCACTTCGATTTCTACGTATACAAAGGTTTCATTTGTGCCACACATATGTGAGGTACATCCTTCGAAGATTCAGTCTTAGTTACCCTACCCTTATGTGCGATCAGACCTATGATTTTTCTCCCAGTCATTGATTGTATGGTGGTTGCCTTAGTGAATTTTCTTAGGTAGCCAACATAGGTGACTTCAGATGTGATGTTCCTGTACTAACTAGGGAAGATGTTATTTCATGGTCTCAGTTCCCCCAAAGGTTTCCCACTTTAATAAATGGTTCTTGCACTGGTTAGGGTTGTTTAATGTAGATCATCATAACTACTCGTCATACCTTCGCTAGCCAATCTTGTGGTGACTTCATCTCCTCCAAATATTTGGTTTTTAGGAGCCCCCCTGAGCCATTGGTTTGATTTTTGTTATCCTATATTTTATAGGGGCATGCTCTTTGATTTTGATTCTAGATCGACCTTAGGTTGAATTGTGTTTGAGTTATGCCTATTATTTTCAATGTGGCTAAATTACCATCATGGTCCCATAAATTGTGAGGAATGGAACCCATCACAGAGGTACAACAACCTCTCAATGGGAATGAAGTAAGTGAAAAACAATTCAAAGGGTCTTATATTTGGTTTGAGGAGACTAGTTTTGTGGAAGTGGAAGTGGTCGATGAAGTTCCTATGCCAAACTTTAACTCTCCTTTAATTGATCTTGAAGCACCTCTACTTGTCCAGGTGGGGGAGACTTTTATTTATCGTTTTTCTTTATTTAGTAATTATACCACCGTGTCAAGACCAAGTGTTTCATCCAATGTAGTTGAGCCATCAATCCCATCTTCAGTTAGGACTGGGGGTATCCCTGTGATGTCCACACGACCTTCTCTTAACACCATTGGGCCTACATCGTCCATGCCTTTTTCTACATGTCTTTTGATCTAGGGGACCCTAGCTATGTGTTCATTCCCATCCATTAGTATACATGTGATTACTATTCCCATCCCTTCTATCCCAATTCCCTTGGATGGATATTTTTTTTGTGGGTGGTCGAGCCTTGGTTTCAGCATGGGACATGGAACTCCTTCCACCTCTACCATTCATATGAGTGACTCAGTATCATCAACTGTGGGTGTACCTTTCAGGTGAAACTTCCCTAGTTTTTTTGGGGTTCTCCCAGGTTAGGTTGGGGGTAGTAGTATGTCTAAATGTTTTAACTTCCCATGGGTTATCACACCCTTTCCTTGGGGAACATCCCTTAGGGGTAAATTTTAAAATTGGGGTATCTTTCTATTTATCAATACCTCAGGTTCTTGGGGATTTTCCCTAGACCTAATTTTGGGAACATATTTCTTGGAGGGTCTACACATATACCTAGGGGAAATCCCCTTGGAGACACATCTAGTCCAAAGAGTAGTCATGCTCCTAGAAGTGCCACTGTCTCTAGGGGAGCTCACTCTTAGGGAACACCTCAACAACCTTCTGGAAGTACGAATCTAGGGTGAATACAAGGTTCATTTGGGTCAACAAAGACTTCATCTCCCCCCCAATATTCATTTTCTCACACATCGTTTCCCTTCCTCACAATGTTATACTTACGTGATCCATAGTGGTTGACAAATGAGTCTATTACCCACAACACTTTATTGTTGGCTATGTATGGAAATATACTTTTAGACATACTAAAGTTTGATAGAAATATGAGATAAGACCCCTCCACACTCATCATGACATATCACTTATGGTGCTCATCCAATTCCTTGATGGATGATAGTGTGAGGCTACATATTTTCCAACAATCCATGACTGGAGCTACTGCTAAATGGTACATTGAATTACATTGAAGTTCCTTTAAAAGATTCAATGACTTGGAAATGACGTTCCTTATGCATTAAAATTTACACATTAGGTATGAAATATGAACATATATCTTGACTTCATTATGTCAGGATACTTCCACTCACATTTTTTATCATATACATGACTGGAGACAGAGGCGTAGGATGATTAATACCCAGATCCCAGATAATCTCTTGATGGAGTGGTTCACCAAATACCTCCTTTCACCCATTTATGGGGATATAGCTATGGTTTGGGAGGCTACCAAGGAGAAATCCATTATGTGTTCCCAACACTTAGACTTGATTTTGTTGGTTGTGGAGACTGATTATCGTCCTGATTCAGAGGTCTTTGTTTCCAGCCGTGTTTATACCCCATGAAGTATTTACACCCCAGAAGTATGTACACTCTTCCATGAAGGGGAGTGCAGAGTGGGGTTACCCCTTCTACGGGGTCTGGGGGGGCTATCCCCTTGGTTGGGGGGTATGGGGGAAAGCGGGCCCCTGAAGGAAAAATTGCCTTGTAAATGTATATTGTGATTTCATTGTAAATCTGGACCGTTCATTATAAGGTCGCATATCTAACGGTAGAAATTATGTTAGGGTTTTTTTCCCTAGAAGGAAACCCTCTGTTATGAGGGAAATGTATTGTGGCTATGAATTATGGTGAATATTGTATTCTGAAATAGGAGACTGTGAGAGAAAAAAGAAGAAGTTACAACGGCTTTGTTGTAGGTTGTATCCCTTCATATGCTGGATAAAAATAAAGAGAAGGACCTAGAAATTTTTCTGGTGGACGTAGCCCACACTGGGTGAACCACGTAAATCTGTGTCTCTATTGTATTGTGTATCTTTTGTGTTTTGTTTCTGCATTTATTTTATTTTATTGCTCCACGGTCCTGTTTTTCTAACATATTTACTCTCAGTTGGGATCTCTGTATGACATTATCCCCCATGATCCTATGTCGTCGATAGATCCAAATAAGCCAAACCCAGGACCCCATGTTGATGGTGTGGTTGGTTCTATTTCCCATGTCTCTGTGAGCCAGTTGAATGATTAGATGGTTCACATGTCTATCTTGTCACACCCATCAACTACTAGTTCTAGTGATCAAACTGCCATAGTCTCTACTCAAATCTCTGAGGTGAATTCAGTGCAATCCAAGCAATCAAAGAATCCTCAGATACGTGTATGAAAGAACAAAAGGAATAAGAAAAAAATTTCCAACAATGAGAAAGGGATTGCACCCACCCAAAAATCTCAGGGGAGGGAGGGAGGAAGAGAAAAATAAGAGTCGATTCCCTTGCAAGAATTGTGGGGAGGACCACCCTACTCATTAGTGTCATCAGAAGGATGAGGTCCATATATTTTTGGCACAATAGAAGGCTACCCAAAATTTGGTTGTATTAACTCATCCTTTTCCTCCTCAACCTCAACATATGGTTGCAAAAAATCCCGCCCCTCTGTAAGGGGGCATGGAAGATGCCCCTTAGCATGAGGGGTCTTCCTCAAACACGTTTTTTTTCATGTGTGACCACACGATAAATTTTCAAACGTAAGCCAAGAACTACAACAAATATGATCCTATTCCTATTGTTCATGAGTCAACATCATCTTCCCGGCTTGGTGGCCCTCTTTAAATCAAGAATGCATATTTTTATGCACCAATTTTCCCCTTGAAGAGAGTTATTTAAATAATGGCACATAATCCAAACACATTGTCTTCCCACAACTATAAAAATATGGAATATTTCTCCCAGACACCTTCTGCCATGTCTACCCTTGAAGTCCTCCAGAGTTTCCCAGCATAGTGAAAAGCCTTGTTGTATGTTATCGAAAGGGTTGATCCCTCAGAGTCAAGTTTGATGATCTTTGATTCCAATCACGTTACTTATATTCTCTCCCATCAAGTTTCCCTCCAGATCAATGTACAAATTGTGGGGAAAAACATATTTGAAAATGTGATTGATGAAGGAGCATCGAATTGCATCATGTCTATTTCTTGTTGGAAGGTCATTGGCTCTCCTAAGCTCGACACATCTACAACATTGTTGAAAGCATTCTGTTATCACATGTTTCAGCCTCATGGAATCATCATTGTCTTATCCATCGATTTAGGTGGTAATACTATCTCTATTGTCGTAAAGGTCATCGATGCACCTATTGAGTACAATTTTTTACTCAAGAGTACTTTTTTCTACGAGATGAATGTAGTTGTCTCATTTCTATTTGGGGTATTATGCTTCCCTCATCAAGGAAATAGTGAAAATCGATCAACTTGCGTTCTTCACCCCAAACCTTGGATCCAATGCAGGGTCTAATGTACCATTTTTCAGCGATACCCAACAATATTATATGCATGTTGGTGTAGGGTTGATCAAATATACTTCACTCATGGGAATATTCCCATTCCCCCACCACCTCCTTCTACAAAAATTGCTCTAGTGCATATGATTTCTTCGTTTACCAGTGGATCCCTCGAGTCTATTACTCCTTGGGTGGTACCTCATTCTGAGGATGTTGAATCTCATGAAGATTCCATGCCGCTCATTGCAGTTAACATTGTCGATCCAACAATCCCATCAATATCTGTTGATATTGGTCAATAACTCCATCCTCATATGGAGTGTGATCAACCTACTCTGTCCCTACGGGTTGTTGACTCTCCAAGTTCACATGATTTCCTAGATAATACATTGCCTTTAGATAAGGCCATCCTATATGTCATGGATTACATAGGTGAGCACATGGTTGAGGTGATGCATCGATCATCTCTCCTTGATTTGGAACAAATGAGAGCTACCATGATTATTCTTGACCCAATATTAAGGGAATTTGTTGGGGAATCTAATAAACCTCCTATTCTTGACCCATTTCTACCTTGGTTATCTTTTTCAAAATTTTCCATTGAGTTCTCTGCTTCTCCTATACTCGAAGATTCACATTTCATATGTCCTTCATATCCGAATGGGCCCCATCATGGAGCTTCCATAGCTCACGAAAACACTCACGATGAGTATCTTTTTCCATATATATTCATTCCTATGTGGCATGAACCCATCATGGTAAACCATATGATGCCAACATTGTCTCATGATTTCATCGATTATGACAAAGATCATTGTGCTGAGCCTAGCCATGGGCTCTACACTACATAAATTGTCACAATGTGTAGCTCCTTGTACATATGTGTGTGGTGTGAGTGCTTTTTTTTTGCATATATCATATCCAAAATATCAAAAAATATTTCATTTTTTGAGATTTCACTATGTGTTTTGACTTGAGAATCTAGTTTACATGTGTTGAAAATATTACAAGGATATTTTACGAAAGTAGAGAATTCCACTAAACTTGAGCTATGTGTTCTTCAAACTGGCATATAGGGATAGGTTTTTCCCTACATTCACCATCATGAATTATTAATCGTCCATTCTGTGGGTACACCATGTTAGGTTCAATCCCATCGGACTGTGAAACTACCCACTTCTTTTTGCATGTCGTAACTTTTTCAGTAGTGTATACCCTTCATGGGAACCATAGTTATCACTTGTACTTCCATCTGATGCCCATGTTGTGATTTCCCATAGGTCCCGGAGCCCTCCTTTATCCCCACCATGAATTAATTATTTAGCCTCATTTTTTCTCTCTTCGTCTATATTCTGGTCATAACCCATGGGGGCTTCCTAATTTTTTTTTATTGTTGCATAATGGTTTCCTATGAATTTATTTCTTGAGTCATTCTTCCTGTTATTGTGCTATTATTTTCCTAGATCCTGCTTACCACTATTGCAGTAAGACTTGACCATCCACCTCTTGCAGTATTTTTCCTCTGTTTTGTATCCATCCTACCCATGGAGAGAACAATTGCTAAGAGTGGATCTCACTTGCTAGTACCATTTGCATTCATATTTCTTAGGTCAGTTCCATGCGTTTGGAACATAGGAGCATGCTATTAAGCTACTCGCTCTCTCCATTTGAGTATACTTTTATCTCTTTTTTGGACTTGTAAAATAATACAAAAAATACATTACCAAGTAAACTTTTATCTCTTTTTTCAGAATCGTAAAAGGGAATGAAAAAGGTACATACCGAGCATACTTACATCATTCTTTCATGCTTGTTAAACCATGAAGGAGAGAAAAAAAAAAAAAATCAAAAAAGAGTGGGGGGTTTTCACCATTGGTCTATTCTCAAAATGGCAGTGCCAATCGAGTCTCCCTTGAACATCAAACCTATTTGAGTCCTCATCATACATTCAGGTTTTAGATTTCCTAGGATTCATCCCAGTAATATGAGTTAGATATACTCCTCTAGCTAGTAAGTCTTCCATGTTAAAGTTTATGCTATTATTAGGTTACTTTCAATTTACTAGATAACAATAGCATAGATAGGATCATTGAGAGAAATACAATCACAAGAGTACACAAAATTTATCCTAGGAAACCCTCATGGGGAAGAAAACACAGAAAAACTTCTTTAATATAGATAGCCAATACAATGCTAAGACAATGAACCAAACACCATAGAAATTCCTCTCCCAAGGATGTGCCTCTCTCTCTCTCTTCCTTCTTTCGGCAACTGGTAACTGCAGCTTCCTTCAATACTTGCGCACTATATGAGTGAGATAAGAGTGTGTCCAAATGAGGCACTGGCCTCACTTATTTATACAATCTGGCAAGTGTTGAACAAGTGTCTTTTCACTAGCAGGGCCGACTTCTCATTCTGGGTGGTTATAACCACTTTAATATATTCTGGCTAGGACGACTTCTCATTCTGAATGGTTATAACCACTTTAATATATTCTGGGGCTGAATTTTCATTTAGCATATTATAATTAGGGTTTGACCAATCCACAAAAGGGGATTTGGTCAATTACAATGCCCGACATGATCAATCCACAAAAGGGGATTGATCTAATCAATAATAAATATATTTTATCTTTATCCACAAAAGGGGATAAGAATATTCTTTGCAGTTACACAATATTTTAACACTCCCTCTTAACAAGAAGGATATTCTTTATCTTTTGATAGTTCATCGGATGTCATCATAAACTAGGTAGAAACATCCATTGGATAACATCATCAATTGGGAAACATCATCAACTGGGTAACATCATCAACTTGATAACATCATCAACTGAGAAACATCATCAACTGGATAACTGGAGGCATCCACTTGGTCATCTGGCACCATGATCATTGACTGGCATATATATAAATCATCAGAATTTTTTTTCTCTTTATCTTCACGTAGAAGATACTCTTCTTTCTTTCGTCTTCACGTAGAAGATACTTCTTTCTTATCTTCACACAAAAGATATCCTATCTTCACACCTAAGATGTCTTATCTTCATACAAAAGATATTCTATGAGTTTTTCCATTCCTATTATGTTCTCCCTTCTCTTGTAGTCATCTATCTCACCCATCCACTGGAGAGGACTAATACCATAACTTCACTCCTAGTCATCCCACATTAACTAGAGAAGCTAAGATGCTAGCCTGGGAAAGGCTAGAATCCCTTTCCATGATCCATGTAGGATCACGACACAAACCTCAAGAGCCAACTAACCATTCCACATGGTTAAGGTTTATGTTCCAAGATACTCAATCCTTGGCTAGAGGAGAGTATCTGCCCACTACCCCTTGGAGAAAAATCCACATTCCTCTCTACGAGGGTGGTCACACCCCTCTCTATGAGGGTATTCTATCATGTCCCTAGAGTATCCAAAACTCAACACTTGGATAGAGGCAAACCTTAGAAAAATTCTCATTCCCCTTATCTATGAAGGTCTCTTCCTTCTCTATGAAGGTCTTTTCTCATTTCCTTCTTGATGAAGGTCTACCTATGGGATTTCTCTTTCCTTCTCTATGAAGGTATTTTCTCTTTCTCCTTCTCTACGAAGGTCTAACTATGGGATCTAAAAAAATCTCTTGTGGTCCAAAATCTTTCCATGGTATAATACCATGCTACCCATCTTCTGGGCACCATCCATCTGCTTTCCTAACTGCATCAAATCACGATCCTCCATTTCAAAATCGGAGACATGGATCCCTCTTGCACCAAACTAGTAGCTTCTAATCATCATCCTTGAAATTCTCTTCTGTAATATCCTAGGTGCCTTCTTGAGTTCGCATATTTATTTCTTTCTGACTTTAATATGGATAAACCTTCTCCTTCTGCATCTATAAGAATGGTACTGGAGCAACCTGTAGTTACTTGCATCTCATCCACTATATCTAAGTATCCATCTTTTTCTTCATCTTGAATATTTTTGTTCTGCATCTTTAGGATCCTTCTGCTCCTATATAAATACTGGATACTGTCTGGTCTTTACTGACTGTCACCATATCATACATCCTTCTTGTGTTTTCTAACTTCTGCAAGTCACGACATAAGTTCTTTCTTCCGAGACTTGTAAACTTACTTACGGTATGCTTTCTTTGTCACTCTCATGAGTCATCATACATGAAGTAAATATTTTATCTCTTTCTTCATCCTCTTCTTTGATACTTCCTTCATAACTCTGCATAGACACTGAAATAAAATGAGGTTAATTAACATTCTCACAAAAAACTAACTTGTAATGAGAAGTTATTAAAGTAAACAAGATACTAAAAATAAACATGAATACTTTTCTTTTGTTTTTGTGTGGGGAGGCTCTACGGACTCCATCATTTGCTATCTTTCTTCAAATCAACTATCTTCAACTTAAAGTACATAATGCTTAATTTCTTCTAAAGCTTTCTTTGAGTGAGGATATTCCTCTTCTTCTGCCACATGTGCTTGATACTTTATTTCTCCTTTTCCTTGAGGACAGTCATAGGAAAAGTGTCCCAACTTTTGACAGTTGTAGCATGTGATCTTTGAAACATCTTTCTTCTTGTCTGGAACTCTTACGGAGTTAGATTCTTTATTGTTCTTCCTAAAGGAACTTATTTTTTTCTTTTGAGCTGTAAGATCTTCCTCTTCATTGACAATTAATCTCTTATGTTGGTCTGCAAGTCTAGATTTTTCGTGTGTGCAATCTGCCCATAACTTATCAAACTTGGGTAACTTCTTGCACACACTCCTTGTACAAAATAAATCCAAAATGTTGGAAACCCATTTAGGGTTGTGGCTACAAGCTCTTTCTCACTAATGACATCTCCAATAGCTGCAAGATGATCTTTGATTTGATAAAATATCATAAGACAGGATGTGACAGATTCTGAGTTGTCCATCTTCATATTACGAAGCTGATTTCTTAAGGCAAGATTATGACTAATGTCTTTGCTTTCATATAACCTCCTGAGTGCTTCATACATTTTCCTTGCTGTCTTTTCATTCTTCTTATGCTTGGTCTTTTGCTCTTCCTTATCTGGTTCTAATACACCCACTGTAACATGTTCTAGGAGATCATTCTCATCTAGAATAATCTGAAACCTATGCTTCCAAGATCTGGAGTTTCCAAATCCTTCTAGCCTATCTTCTACCCTCATGTTGATAGCCATTCTTTCTTGTAGTAGAAACCCTAGCCCTCTAGGCTATAGAAATAATAAAAAAATCAAATTTCTTGGACCTGAAAACTGAACTCACCAAAAGATGCGCTAGATTGAGGTGAGTATGCTGGTACAGTCAGATTTTTGAAAATCCAAATTTTACTCCTTCAAACTTGATCTGCGGATTTCTTGACTGGTGCTTCTGTTTTTCTAGTACTTCTGGTACTTCTGGTACTTCTGTTACTTTTGGTACTTCTGGTACTCTGGTTTTCTGGTACTTATGGTACTTTGTGAAAACTAGAGTTTCACTTTCCAGGAGATCTAGCCACTGAAAATGTGCACTGAAGATGCCAAAGTGTTCCTTGAGTTAGGGCACACCTTTCTATATGGTTTTGAGGCTGAAAACCTTCTTTAATAAAAATCCATAATTTTCATGTGCGACACCAATGATGTTTTTCTTTTTCCTGTGAAAGATTCTCTCTTTAGCTTATCTGTGATACCATGTTAAAGTTTCTGCTATTATTAGGTTACTTTCAATTTACTAGAAAAGAATAGCATAGATAGGATCACTAAGAGAAATACAATCACAAGAGTACACAACATTTATCCTTGGAAACCCTCATGGGGAAGAAAACCCAACAAAAATTCCTTAATATAGATAGCCAATACAATGCCAAGACAATGAACCAAATAGCACAGAAATTCCTCTCCCAAGGATGCGCCTCTCTCTCTCTCTCTTCCTTCTTTCGACAACTGGTAACTGCAGCTTCCTTCAATACTTGCACACTAGATGAGTGAGCTAAGAGTGTGTCCAAATGAGGCACTTGCCTCTCTTATTTATACAATCTGGCAGGTGCTAAACAAGTGTCTTTTCACTGGAAGGGGCAACTTCTCACTTTGGGTGGTTATAACCACTTTAATATATTCTGGCTGGGCCAACTTCGCATTCTGAGTGGTTATAACCTCTTTAATATATTCTGGGGTTGACTTTTCATTTAGCCTATTACAATTAGGGTTTGAGCAATCCGCAAAAGGGGATTTGGTCAATTACAATGACCAAAATGATCAATCCACAAAAGGGGATTGATCTAATCAATAATAAATATATTTTATCTTTATCCACAAAAGGGGATAAGAATATTCTTTGCATTTACACAATATTTTAACATTCCAGTCATCATGGAGAGTGCTTCAATGCCTCCTGTGTAGTTTCACTATATTTTTCCATCTCTTTTGTCTTACTACCAAGTCACCATTGTGTCGTGATATATGTTCAAGGGAAGTTTAAGCTTGAGTCAACCATCTGCTATTTTGTTGACTTTCTGAATCAGTCTTCCCTATGTTAATTGCACTTTGTGATACTCTCTCTTCACATAAGCTCTCGATGTATGTTTCATGTTGATTGATGTGGGATACATCAAGGCTCTCCTTTGATGTATCTCTTCTTATCAACTTCGACACATTATCTAGGAAATGGATCTACAAACCAACTAGTACCTTGGAGCTTGTAGTCATAAGTGGAAAGCTTCCTCATGATCGACAATGTGTCTATATCATTTACTCCTAATCGATTGATTATACGACTGTTTGATATCAGATCCTCTATTCACACTCACTAGAATGTACTAGGTATCTTGGGGTCCATATTCCTCATCGGTGGGTCCCATCACATATGTTAACGATATAAATCAATGACCGATAATCATATGGTTTCTACCATGATTGACATTATCTAATCTATTCACATGATGTAGATTTGTACCATAGGGGTTTGGGATGAATACCTTGGGTTAGGGGACACATCATTCCTTTTAAACATCCCCTTCCAATTTGTAATGTAGTATATCACTTATCTATGAGTACTTCGAATACTTTTGGGGCACTTCCCTCAATGCTCATTGTCTTTGTGATGTATATATGCTTTTTCATAGATCCACATTGTATTTGTTGGTGGATATAATTGTATACATGACATAGATCCATATTATATTGTCTCATGGCTATTCTCTCATTGATGACATGAATCCACCATGTATTCCTTCATGGCCATTGTCTTTCATTTCATGTCATGGATCTGCAATGCATTTTTTGGCAGCCTTTCTCTTCATAGTCTAAGTATGTCTACCTAGAGGATGGTTTATATATGTATTCATTCTTGGTGTTTGATTGCAGGTCATGTTTGATCTCCAAACCTCCTTTTATATCTCCTCATGCTACCTCACATGGAAACTATTTTATTGTAATGTGTTTTTTCCATCCATTCCTTTCCTAACCTCACACATTAGGGGGAATCTATTATATCCTTAATTTCCACCCTATAGGCTAGAAGGGAATCCGATAGAAGATGAAATACATAACACATTTATTTCTTGATATTTGGGACTCTTTTTAGGGTCGTCATGGGAATAATAGGATCACAGTGTCTTCACTCAATGAACATGTGACATAGCACATGCGTTCGTGGGATACTAAAGAATATCCCTAATTTCACTAGATATTGATAAATACCCCCCAAAATCCCTTTTTTGAAACCCCCTCCCAATACATATTTCCAATAAAAGAAACCCCTATTTTTACTAGAGAATTCTTTTCATACCCCCAATACCTATAAACCCCCTGATACCCTACCCCCCCACAATACCTACAACATATTGACTTTATTTTTCAAATTTTAAAAAACCACGTTATGAATGAACGTGATAAGATATTGGTCAACAAGGTGAAGACCTCACGAATAGGAGACAATGTGAAAGGATCATCACATGTCATCTATAGTGCAACAAGTGATCATCTTTGTAACCTTCTAGATTTGATGAGTTACGAAGAGCTAAGTGATGGGTGAGTTGTATCTTCATGGAACGAGCCTAGGAAATCACATCATTCAAGTTTTTACTGGCTTCTAGAAGATCTAGAACCTCTCCCAAGCCTCTTCCAAGGGTCGATATAAGAAAAGAAAGTCTTGAGAAAGACGAGTAAGAATCATTTGTAGAGTTATGTTTTCCAATTATAAAGGTGTTTCTCCTATTCACAACATCCAAAAACAGATTTCCTAGTTTGAGCAAGGAGCTGAGGAGGAGCAAGGAGCAAGGAGCCAAGGAGGATGAATCATCACTAAGGTATGGATTTGATGTAATTCCTTCATATTAATCAATAGATTATCAGTTTTCCCCAAAATTCTTTATGTTTAATTCATAATTTTTTGGATCTGATCTTATGAGAAATTAATCAAGATATATCTAGTGAATTTGATTTTCCTAACACTAGAAGGATAGTAGATAGGTGGTTTTTTGTATAATTGTGTGTAATAAGAAGATTGGATGACTTGGAGATGGATCTTAGGAGTTGCAACAACTAGGAAATGTGAGGACAACCATCAATCTAAAGGTATGATGAATCCCCTTCTTGTTTAAAAGGAAAATAATTTCTTTTCATCTAAGGAAACCATAAGAAGTCTAGCCCCATTTTTTGCCTAGGATCAATAGGAAGATATACTTACCATACTAGTGACATTTCTCCAATAACACTTCCATAAATATTTATAACATTTTTATTAGAACAAAAATGTAAAATTCATCCAAAAGAATATAACAAATTTTACATTTAAGCAAGATTCAAATTAACACATGATACTTGTTAAGGGGGTGGGTTATCCATCCCAGGTGGACATGGTTCATCACCATATGGTACCGCAACTTGTAGAACCACAAAAAAATTATATTTGAGGATTCCAGAGAATAATAAAATCATTGTGATGAATTTATCAAAGGTGACTCACACCTGTGTATACGATACACTCAATACACATGCTTCCTCTACTATTGCATAAGTGGTGGAAACCAACACTGATGCATCTACCGACATGGAGGGTATGCTACCAGAGCATACTAATTACAAACATTGTATTATATATATATATATACAATTAAAAATAGGATATGTACCACTATTTTTTAGTCGACAATTATTAACAGCAAATTAGAAGTCTATTTTCACTCGACTAAGTTTTAGTTGTATCTCTCTTAGTCGTTAATTGCCAATTAATGACTAAGCGAGATACAACTAAAATTTATTCAGGTGAAAAGAGACTGCTAATTTGCTGCTAATAGTTGTTGACTAAAAAATAGTCATATATATATATATATATATATATGATTTTTAGTTGTTGGCTTAGTAACAAATTATGAAATTTGTACTATTGGTGACCACAACATTATAGATATCGATACATTCTTAGCTATTGTATAAGGTCCTTCCTATTTTGTTGCTTGTGTATGATATTTCTGATTCTATTGGCTTGTTCATAACTTTTAGCCCACGTTTATATGAAGTTCTCTTTAAAATGTTTTTTTCCATGGGAGAATCAGAGTTGAAAACAATATTCAACAATAAAGAGATCTTTGATATCAAACAAGAAACCCGAAATCTTGATAAAGTGATTAGTTTTTTGGATTTTAATTAAGTTTTTATTTATCATGAAAAGGAAAAAATACAAGCTAATCTATGAATCAAAGCTACCGGGCTCAACTCAGCTCGGGACCCGTTTTGGCCCACCAGTAAACCCAAAAACACTCAACCCGACAAAGACTCCAGATGTAGAAATTTTTAAAAAATATATCTTTTTATGAAAAACATTTTTGTTTTGCATACATGAAGATAACATCATAACAATGAATATAATGAAAAAGTAACATATCTAGATATATCATATGTTCATATAAACTCACATCAAAATTTCCATGGAACATGCACAAAGTTATGAACCAATATCGACAATGTTAAATACGTACAATGTCAAGAGTCAAGCTTGAAATCATATGAAAAAATATGATAATACATAATAAATATAACATATGAATGAGTGGAAACAAAATTCCCTTCTCACCCTTTCCCTTCCTTAGAAGTTTGTTATAACCACATTAATTTATCCTTTTGAAATAATGGTTCTTGGGCCTCCTAGCCTTAGTCAACAATTCACTGAGAGATTGCTTCAGGATCATCCATGTGAATGGAAATAAGACCAGTGTCACATTATATGTGAAACAATTTCCAACCCAAGTTTGACCCATCAAACCTAGCCAAGTTCTTCTATAACTGACTAGATTAACCTACGTCCAAACACTTTGACCAAAATTGGCTCGGTTTGGCTAACAAGATGACCCAGTTTAGGGGTCTAGTCTAGTCAAATTGACAATTCCTAGTGAACTCATCCCAATCTGTTAACTATGGTATCAATCCACATATGGTAAATTAAAATCTTATCCTATTTCTTTAGTAACTGGGGCAAGCTTAAACAACCTTCCATTCATTTATGTCTACCTTAACTCCCAACAACTTAAGTTCAATAAATGCAAAATTCAAGTTCTTTTGAAAGTATTTTATGATGTCAAGTGAAGCATTGTTTAAAGTTTAAAATGCACCATTGAGGAAATCACTAGGAAGTTGCTAACTTCTCCACTACATTCAATAAAAGATATGTAGTTGAAGTTGGAGAAATTGAAAAATCCTAAGTTAATGGTAGGTTCAATTAGGGCGTGTAAAGATACTTACTTATGGGAAAAAACATCCCACCACCGGGAAAAAAAAGGGAGTAGTATCACAAATACTAACAATTCTTCCCCCCTTATTCAGAGTGCCATCAAAACGCATTACCTTGAAGAGAGGCACTAACAATTATTCCCTTTTTGTGGTTGTGCTTGTGTTGAAATTGAGTATAGAGCAATTATAGTCATAAATTCAAAACACATGCTTGTATCATAATTCTAAAATGCATTCATTCACACCCTAGTTTTAAAAATAAATCAACCAAATGGAGGGCTATATGGTATCATGAAGAAATAACAATGCTTTCCTTTAGTACAAAGTTCCATCAAAACTCTCAAGTGCCACTAAAACGGAGTATTCTAATTATTTCCTTTCTTGTGGTTATGCTTATGGTGGAATTGAGTATAAACCAATTATGGTTATATGTTATAAAATGGATCTTCTATTATAATTCTAAAATGCATGCATTCACACCTCACTTGTAGGCATCCATCAACCAAATGGAGGGCTATATAGTGTAGATAATGGCAATAGGCATGGAAACTCTAGACCTCTAAATTTTTTAAAATTTAACTACTTACAAATACAACATTAGTATTAAACTCTTCAAACATGGAAGATAAGTACCTTTAGTGTTGCTCTTCGAAGACTTGATTCATGTAGATATTCCCTCACAAGATGATAGATTAGAATTTCCAAAGCAATCTTGAGATCGTCAAAAAATTTAATTCAAGACTGGATTGTAGAATTTTAATAGAGTCCATACTAAATTACAATATATTTAGAAATACAAACACGACATAATGGGAGCTGTATTTAAAAGTGCACTACTCAGTGAGACCCTATGAGGAAATCATTATTTTATGCATATCGTTGTTAAGAAAACTTTTTACAAAGCCCTTCGCTTCAAAGGGCACATTAGGCCAAGGAGCTTCCTTAAAACTAGGATCAACCTCCAAAACAGCTCGAAAAATACAAGACTCATTCCAAGCCCACGAAACTCTGCAATCACTACTATAAAAGTACAATCGCTACTATAAAAGAACAAATTAGCTTCCTATAAACTTGGATCAACCTTCAAAACAACTCAAAAAATGCCAAACTCGGTTCGATCCCTAAATACTCTACATTTTTGGCAGAATACATATGATTGTTGGACATGACTAGAAAAGAACAAGAGTTTAAGAGGTATGATAGTGTCATCTTCAGGGTTTTTATATGCCTTTTCAAAGGGATAGTATGCTAGTAGCTACAAGAACAAAGAGCTCTATTAACATGAGGTGCCTTTTTCTAACTTTGAATGTAATTGGACACACCCATGCTTACTTATTTTGTGAAATACTCCAATAATGCAGCAAGGGATACACTTGTCAAAAGTTATTTTTATAAAACTTATGAATCTAGGACTAATCAAGACTAATCTGAAGTCAATGTAGGTATTGAAGAAAACAACGGAAAAATTGATCACTCTCAAAGAAATTATTTGATGTAGATTTTAAATATGGCAGAAGTAATGGCAATGGATATTTTCACACCTATTCTCAACATATATATCATCAAGAGGGAAATTTTGGGGGTTTTTTGAAGTTGTGATGAGCATAGGACTTACAAAAATTATATGTAGTAGTAGAGAACAGATATTTATGAGCCTATGAAACTTGTTCGTTTGAACGATTTGGGGAGATATGATTGCTTGGAACACCAATCCTTTCTCAAATACATATTTTTTTAACATGCAAGAGTTCGTTGTTTATTAAATGAACATAGTGCTTACCCATATCCACAAGAAGAGAGCTAGCTAGAAAGAGTTCTACAAAACATAAGGTAAGTTAAGTAACCATCAAACCATTGCTATTCCCGTGAATATTCAGTTAACAAGATTTATAAGTACACTTTGTCAATGAGTCTTTGGTGTGCAAATCTGTTTGATACCTCAAAAAGGATCAAGAAAAAAACAAGTTGAGGGTGACTGAACAAAAACAGTTCATGTGTTGGCTACACTATGGGAGTTCCATGAACTACATCATGCGTCTCTTGAATTTGTAAGTCCATCTATGTTATTATAACTTGTAGCTTTGTTCCAACCAACAAAATTATCTGCGCATTTTGGATATCAAATGACAATAAGTCCAAAGAACTCAATCAAGAAATTTTCCAAGATAATTAATTCACATCATATTTTTGTGTACGATACTCTTTAGGGAACAAGGTCGGTCAACCATAAGGCTTAAAATCATGACCATAATATACTCATTATGAGATCAACATGTAACTTGTGGGAATTGAACCTCCGCTCCCAACCACTCAAGCTAAAAATATGTTCACTCTCAACACATTTAGCATTATTACATTCCATAACACCATTAGAGACATTTTCTCAAAAAATTGGTATACAACCTCTAAACTAACACATTTAGTAGATATGTCTATGATTGAGTTCCATACAAATATATCTTCTTTAAATACTCTTTTATTTATACACGCGTGGATTTAGTTTCCTTGTTGCATAACTCCTAGTTTGGCACATGCAAAGAGACAAAATATGGTCTTACATAATTTAGACATATTGCTAAACATCTAGTATGCATAGTTTAAGGTCCTAAATTTTGCATACATATCTATGACAGTAATCTCTAAAAAAAAAAAGCATTCAATTCAAATAGTGTTCTAATCATGAAACCATGACTTGATTTACCTTTTCCGTAGAGTTCCTGAATGTGGAATGGCCCAAACAGAACCACCACCATTGTAGTTGCATTAGAGTTCACAAGCTAGTTGCATTTCACAATAACGTTTTGATGTTTCATTTGCATACCCATTTTTTTTTTGGGTATATACAACAATCATAGCAATCCATGAGACAACATTTCTTGAAGACATTTTTTCAAGCACCCCCATGCATATTTTATACTACCCCATATTGTTTGTTCATGTCTATGAGGGAAGTCCCCCAAGTTCGCATTAGATTCAAATCTAGTTCTCATCATGTCGTAATGAACCTCTTTGACCTGTTACTGAGAATATTATACGATTGTTTCAACGCCATTGCTTCAATTGCAATGCTGAATTTATCTGGTTTTATGTTGTCCTTTTAGAAATTTGTAAATCATTGTAAATGTTTCTTCATAGTGACCAAAACTTGCATGCACCTAAATCATTGTGTTCCATAAAAAATCATTTTGTTTATCTGTTTTGTTAGAGACAAGGTTTTCATTTTGGATACAATCTATGATGGCATATGTGGTCATGACTTGGGTATCAAATAAAAAGGTTGTTCAAGATAATTTATAATCATGTAGGCGCACACCTATAAAAGATAAGAATAGGCATTGGAGGAAAGTTGATCCATAACATTCATATAGATACCCTTTTTGATTTTATGGTGTGTTTTCCATAAAAAAAAAATGGAAGCATAGAATAATGTCTTGGAGATGAGTTGTGTATATGATAAACAAAGGATGACATCTTGGAATCTTCCATTTGTAAATAATACATATAGAGTTTGGCCAAGTTACTCACCACTGGTTTGGGCACCTTCTTGAGTTTTTAAAGGTCAAATATTAGGTTTCTATCTAGGGAGGATTCAATCCTAAAGAGTCCATTTGACCCAGACATTGTTTTGCAGATGCTTAACTTCTTGTCCGTGTTGGATTACAAGTGTAAGGCCATGAAATAAATATATAAACTCCTTTATTTTTCATCTAAATATTGTGACAAAGAGAATATGTAAAGCTTCCCAAAACTATTATGTTATGACTTGAATTTGAAGAGGAATTACATTTAATGATGATTGGCAAAATTGTCAAGTTTTGAAATCATCCACATGTGATGGGGGGATTATTTTGTTGGGTTTGTGATGGGGGGATTATTTTGTTGGGTTTCTGAGCAAGTCAAAAGAGAAAGATCCTGTGATGAGGGTTTAAATTCTTACAACAAACTTACACAACAATTGTTTTCTATTGAAGCATCTCCTTTTTCCTTTGTATTGGCAGGAAAATAA
>WSFP011430311.1:0-21727 GCA_009831015.1 Picea engelmannii | reverse complement strand
TGCGATGAACTTTTGTGGCAATAGCGATGAAAATCCTGCCCTGTTTAAAAAAAATATGAAACTAGTGGAAGCGTGAAAAATTTTCGTGGAATAATCCGCCCATATGTAGTAGTGATACCGACTCCTTCTTTCCATTCACAACAAAGCCTTCTGGCTACTTCATATAGATTTCTTCTTCCCAATCCCCATGTAGGAATGTTGTCTTCACATCCATCTGTTCTACTTCAAAATCAAATGCAACAACAACATATAACAAAAATATATAGAAGTTAACTTGGAAATAGGAGAAAAAATATCACCATAATCAATTCCATTAACCTGGGAATAACCCTTTGCTACTAACCAAGCTTTGTATTTCTTCACTTCGCCTTCTGCATTCAACTTATTTTTAAATACCCATTTTCTAACAATGGGATTTCTTCCAGTTGGAAACTCCACTAGATCCCAAGCCTCATTCTTATCCAAGGCTTCCATTTCTTCATCCATGGACTTTTTCCAGAGCTTTCCATCCTATGAATCCACTGCCTCCCTGACAGTTCTAGGATTATCATCAATAATAGAAAAAAAAAAATTGAATGGAAATAAGATGGAGTATACCTTTGTGGTAGCCTTCTTTCTCGAACTGATCTCATTAATACTGGAGTATGATGATCTTCTTCTTCTGATTCCTGTTCTTCCGTAGAGTTTGATTCATCATCCTTTAAATCAAACTTTATTTTCTCTGGTTCTTCCTTACTTGGTAGGACTTCCTGTCTCACAACATCCTTCATTTCTCTAAATACCACATCTAGGCTATACACAACCTTCTTAGTTTATGGGTTCCAAATCTTATAACCTTTGAGACCATCTTTATACCCAATAAAGATACACTTTCCAGCCTTCTTATCTATCTTACTCTTGTTTTCCTTTGGAACATGAAGATAGGCCTCACAACCAAATACCTTGAGATGTGTGAGAGATGGTTTCTTACCAGTCCATACCTCTTGTGGAGTATTTTCATCCAACGTTGATGAGGGTGATCTATTGATTAGGTAACATGTAGTATCCACTGCCTCTGCCCTGAATTCTTTCCCTAACCCGACACCACTGAGCATGCACCTTTCTTTTTCCACCATGTCTTGTTCATCCTTTCTGCAACTCCATTCTACTGAAGTGTATATGGAATAGTCTTCTACCTTTCTATACCACACTTCTTACAAAATTCTTCAAATTCATTCCCGCAGAACTCTCCACCATTATCTGTCCTCAACACCCTAATTATTTTCTCTGTTTAATTCTCAAAAAGAGCCTTAAACTCTTTAAACCTGTCAAAGACTTCATATTTCTTCTTGAGGAAATGTATCCAAGTATTCATCGAGAAGTCATCTATAAATGAGACATAGTAAACAGATTTCCCCAATAATGGAACCGACATAGGTCCAAACACATCACTGTGAACTAGTTGTAAAATTCCTTCTGCCCTCATTGCACTAGAGGGGAATCTTACCTGATTCTTCTTCTCATATACACAATATTCAAAAAAATCAAAATCCAGAGAGAAGTTAGACATACCTTCAACCATACCTTTACTGTGTAGTAGTCAAAGACTCTTCTCTACGATATGCCCCAGTCTTTGATTCCACAACATAACCTTTTCTCTAGAGACTCTAGAAGTTCTTTCTTCTTCAACTCTAATATCATGAACAATGGAACTATTAAACCCATCACTAATAATGCTTCCTTGTAGCTTATACAAAGTTACAAACCAAACTCCCTTCAACAACACCATTGTTCCTCGAACCATCCTGCAGGTTTCCTTTTCAAATATTATTTTTACCCCTGCATCATCCATTTTTCTTATAGATATCAAATTTTTTGCCAATCTTGGGATGTGCAGAACACTAGATAGTGTTCTAATCCTTACATCTATGAGACTCAACTTGACTTTTCCTCAACCTATGATTCTGGTTGTCAAGTCATCACCTAAGAAAACATTACCTCCATGATACCTTTCATATTCACAGAATCACTCCTTGTGGGGAGTCATATGAAAGGATGCACCTGCATCAACCAACCATGACTCATGATCTGCATGTGTTATTGAATAAGCCAAGTACACATCCCCTCCTTCTTCCTTGGAGGTATTTTCTTATGTAGAAGGAGATTCTTTAGATCCCTTCTTTTTCTCAACTTTGGATCTACACTTCTTCTTATAGTGCCCTTCTTTTCCACATCTCCAATTTACCTTTACAAAATTTTCGGGAGACTCAGATATTCCCTTAGATTTAGATCTCCCACTTGAGGAATTAGATCTATTTATTTCTTGGGAGAATCCTCTTGCGAATAATTCATCTGTGCTATGTCCTTCCATGTTCTTCCATCTCATCTCCTCCGACAACAAGGATGCGACCACTTCATCAAACTTCAAGGAAGTTGTATTACTACCTATGGCCACAACCATACTATCCCATGAGTCTGGTAAAGAGCATAGTAAAATGATACACTTATCTTCATCTGAAATTTTAATCTCAACAAATACTAACTGACTTACCACAATATTGAAGGCGTTCAAATGATTTACCACCGAGTCTCCATCTCTCATCCTCAAGTTATACAAATTCTTTCTCAAGAATAGTTTATTTACTAGGGACTTAGAATGATAAAACTTCCCCAACTTATCCCATAAATCTTTGGTTGTATCTTCCTATGACACATTCAGTAATACTAAATCTGAGAGACATGGTCGGATTGTGCTCTTTGCCTTCTGATCCAACTTTTTCCAGTCATTTGCTGAAGTTCTTGTAGGTGCAATACCTAGATCCATCGCGATCCACTGATCTCTGTCCACCAATAGATCTTCTATCTTGAGCTTCCACAACTAAAAAATTTTCCCATTAAACTTCTTGATATCCATTTTCGAATTGCTTGCCATTTATTTTCACCTGAAAAATCAATACCACAGATCTCCCATTGTAACAAGGCTTATCACAGTACCGATCCAAACCCTTGACCACAAAGGCGTCCCCCTGAAGCCAAAAAAGCTCTGATACCAAATGTAGATTTTAAACTTGTACAATATTTTACTGCAAATATATTTTCAATAAAAGAACATAAAATATACAATGGAAAATACACACATTACACATAGATTTTTCCCCTGGAAACCCAAATCAGGAAAAACAACATATTCTATATTCATTCATAGTGATACATTGTTTAGAATACAATATACATATAGGATGCAACGACATCCAAAACCCTAATCCAATGAATTGGATTAGTCAACAACCCTAATTCCTTAACCAGAAATAGAAAACCATTGACAAAAACCATGTGCCGAAAAGCCACCCAACAATGGACATGAAAATCGAGGCGACACGAAAAACGAGGAAAAATTCGACATGTTTCTTGTGGATTTTTTTTTTCTTAGGGGCATTGCTCCCAAACCCTCATTCAGGGGGGATATCACCTCACTAAAACCCCCCAAGGGGGGGCCTAGCGACCCTCCCTCAAATCCCCCTGCATGCCTAGCGCAACGTAGAAAACACTACGGCTAGTCGTCCAAAGAATATAACACATACCCAACATGAATAAGGCTACCACATATAGATTATGGCTTGACATATTCTTCCTCACTCACATGATCACTACTTTATGAGGACTGAGAGGAGATGAAAGATCGAGATACATAACCTTCATTTTCCACAAATCCTTTCATGAAGAAGTTTCAAAACATTTGCCAAGTGGTAATTGTTTTAAGAGGGATATTGTTGTACCATTATTTGGCCTTCCCTGTGAGAGATGAAGAGAAGATTTTCATACATACATCCTCATATTGGTTTTGGGAGGCACAAGAATTGAAAACTTTCAAAAAGGTGTCCAAATGATGTCGATCCGATATGGTGTCTCCATCTAAAAAAGGTGGGAATCCATTATCTAAAACCACTTGGAATTTTATGAGGTGATAGATGAACTTTTGTTACACCTGAGGGCTTGTACAACCCTTCCACGTCCTCATGTCCATCAAAATTTGAGCACAAACATGGTTGAGAATCATCATCAAATAATAGTTTAGAGTCCTCAAAAGGATAATTCCCATGGTATGGATGGGATTCAAAATAAGTGTATTGCAAAAATCCATCCACTAGTAGATGAAAAAGGTCTGTGATCATATAATCACTAGGATACCAAATATCTTGATTGTCCATGTATGAAAATCAACCTTCCAAAGTAAAGACTCATGCATTCCTTATCTAGAATTTACCCTCGATGTTGTAGATGGGCTCCCCATCATAACCGAAACAACCAATATCCCATCCACTCTCCTAAACACATATGAAATAATCAACATGATCGTCAATTGTATTCGAGGGTCTCTCCATGAACTTATCTGCATCATTGGAATTGATTACTTCTTCATCTTCTTGTGTAGGATGAATGCAAGGATGGATAACTTCATAAAAAAAAAAAATGAATATCGATGTCTCATCCGGGTCCTCAACATGTTGCACTTCATCGAAATTATTCCTTTTTCTTCTTGGTAGTTTTCTTCATAGAGATGTTCCTTGAGCATCTCTTCATTACAAGGGGCTTAATTGTTAATGAACAGTGCTTCATCCATTTTTTCTCCAAAGGATTGAAAAAAAAAAAATTGTTCTTATTGTCATCACGGGCTTGCTCTTTGGCGGGTGATATCTCGTCAAGATCTTGCACTTCCTTTGAGTCTTCCTCATATTCCTATATCTAGTCTTAAATACTTATTCTGCCATGCATTCCTCAAGGTTGCTACTACATTCTTCCCCCAGGGAAAACTCATAATCATCAACCTTTGTATTACCTTCAAAAAGACCTAAAATTCCCTCCTCTTGTAGGGATATCAAGAGCTTATGATATGCGTCTTCAAATTTATGGGATATTGGACCCCAATATTTGAGAAAGGATTCTACAAATACCTTGATGGAAGGGATACTCTTCGGATTGCAAGCATACTTGACCTAGTCCTTTTTCTCTCGCCCTAGTGAGGATAGGAAAGTTCTCACCAAAAGGTCTTCATGTCTTTTATTGAAAGTGGATGCATATATTGCAAATGACAATATGTGCGGGACGACACAAGAAGGATCACCATTGAACCTTGGAAGATTCTCATTAAACTCTAGGGGGGAAGGGTGCGGGAACCTTGGGATGTCCTCAATATCAAGGGCACGATAAACTCCACACAATACCCAAAAATCCATTCTTCATCATATGTAGATTCAACATGAATGCTTGATTATAAATGAAACCTTCATAACTTATTGTAATTTAGTCGCCAGATGAGCTCAAGGCTCATCAAATATGGAGAGGGTATCTTACCTCCAATGGATTTCCCAGTTAAAATTATATAAAGTTCATCAAAAGTTGAAAGGGAACTTCCCTCAAATGGAGTCGCCATGAAAGCTATATACAAAGGCTTTGGGATAGACTTGCCAAGCGTTGTTATGGGATTGGAAATGATTCAAAATCCTCCCCAACAATGGATTCAAAAATGTTATCGCACATTTTGTAGTTTTGGAAAATACCAACCCAAAAAATAATTGTGTGACACAACTGAGAATACCTATCATTGTCACCTCAATAGATATCCCCCTCGTTTTAGTGAAGGAAAAGTCCAACACAAGGGAGGATTCCCGGGTGACCCTAGGGGGATTGTGAGGGGAGAAGCAAAGAGATAGAAGAAAACTCCTATAGGTCAAGTTCTAGGTGATACTTGAGGCTTGAGGAAAGAGTATGTAGAGTTGGTAAATGGTTTCCATGGTTGCGTACATGCAAAACAATTTTATACAAACCAAAACAAGACAATATATGGTGATAGAAGCCTCAAAACCAAAGGGGAATAAAAAAGAAACCTTGCTGTCCCAAAATTTCAGAAGTAAACAATGATATATCAACAAGATTAAACTTATAACAACTACAAATCATATCATCAAATTTGACATAAAATATTGGATAACAATGTTTGCAATAAGTAAACAATATTCCAATGTTTAAATCCAAACTCTAATGGCAATAAGGGGGATGAAAGAGAGAGTTATCAATAGAATTTGTAACATCCCTACGGATGTAGAAAACCTTTGCTACAACAACATGTTATAACCACTAAATTCAGCAAGTAGGCCACCCAAACAATATCTCTTAAACAAAAGATCAATTATCACAACTTGCAAGTGAATTTCAGTGGTAGAAGAAGTGAATAAGTAGTAAGAGAAAGTGAGTTTTCTTGTATCCATGTTGGCTCTAGCTTAATGTTTGTTACAACAACTCAATCACTTAGAAAATAAAGATGCCCTTGGAGGAAAAGAGACCCAATAACATATAAAATTTAGATCCAACCCTAAACAATTAAATCTCTTCAAATTCACGTTTACCAATGCAACAATATTCAATCTCCAATGCAACTAGTGCCTTATCTATTGGGTTATGGAGTCTCTTGCTTTAAGATAGGGTTTAAAAATATTCTAGGGGTGTAAGCCTTCTTACTCCCTAGAGAAGATAAACCTTAGTAAGGTCTTGCTACTAGGGTGTAAACCCTCTTACTCCTTGTAGCAATCCTTAAGCCTTTTTAATAACAATATAAGAGAATTCCTTGATGGAGGGTGCATGCCCTTATACTCCTCCTAGGGTTTGATTAAATACCTTTAAATTAAGAAGAAAAACACAAGATTGTAGAAATTCCTTACCTATTCCAAGAGATAACATGCAAAACCCTTACTTTATCAAAGAAATTCCATCAAATTTCCAAGAACAAGCATCCAAGAGAAGTCGCTAGCCTTTATTCCACCAATAGACAAGTGTACCATTCATTTTGGAAAAGAGAGAAGAGATAGCATGTATCGTCCCCCAACCCAACTGAGGGACATTACGGTGCATAATACTCATAAAAATGAAATTTCTGTTATCTAATTAATTTCTTGTAGCTTCCAGCTACAAATTACACGTACAAATTTAATTGTTGTGTGCTACTATTAATTTGATGCATCTACAGTAAGATTAAACAACATGAATGCATATCAAATAACTCAACACAACAACATACATATCATTCTCAATTTTAGAGGTAATGCACAACCAATAAACTCATAAATACAACACATAAACAAATTAGACACTTATGTTTTAGAAACTGTTGTGCAATCAGATGCTTGGGATGAACGTTCCACCCAACCACAGACCTATTGTTCCAAATATCAACAACAAGTTACACCTGATCTTAGGCTAGTAATCCACAAAAGAGTGTGGTTTCTTACTGTCCACTCACAACTCAAAAATTTCACAACCCAATGGTGTTCTCCTACAACTATCTTGATTTTCCACCAACTATCTTCCTCTTGACCTGCCCAACCCAAGGAATGTACCCCTTCACTAATCTCAGTCCCTTGGGCGTCCCATTCATTTATCAGGGTCTCTTTGGCATAGGTGACTGAGAATATCTCAGTTGGGAACTCAAGGGAACTTGCTACCAGGAAAAGTACCAACAAAAACAAGAACAATACTTCTTGTTACAACGCAACTCACTTAGGAATTCACTCTTCAAGCATGAAAAATTGTCTCTTCAATATTCTTCTCCAAAACACTCAAGATACGCTCCAACAGGTTCTAGAATTCACCCTCCATGGATGCACCAACTCCATGCTCTCTTCTTTTGTCTCTACTTACTGTTCATGCACAAAAAATCAATGTGTAAAATTGTTGTCCCAACCCACACAAATTTCCTCCCTTTGGATTTCTTTTCTTGACTTACAACTTCACCAAGATGATTGTAATCAACCCCCATGTGCCCAATAACCATGGGATGTGATTCTCACACCCACCCTCTTACATGTATTCAATGATTGTCTATGAGAACACTCAATCATAAATTATAAGGTTCATATACCAATAGAAAATTTAGGAAAATGGGTTGACTTAATATACATGGTAATTCCCCCTTGGAACCCCTGTTAGGCATTATCTTAGACCCTCCCATCTCTTGGGATTAATTCAACCCCCATCTCTATTCGTGTCCCCTTAGAAACTGGTATCACATTTTATTATTAAAACATAGAAATACAAATCACATATTACATCGCTTGGTCGTAGCCACACATTATATCTACATTAAGCATTAATTAAACTGGGGATTATAGTGGGGATGTTACATAATGAATTTCCCAAGGAGGGAGAAAATTGCAATCCAAGAGTATGTAATTCTCAAGTGATGAGTTCGAAAATGAAAAAGAGATGGCCTCTATTTAGATGAGGCCATTTAAACCAATTTGTCCACATACAATTGTCATCAACAAATTAAAAGAGGGTTGACCCCATTGATTTTCTCTTACAACTTGCAAATATAAAAATTACATAAAGTAAAACCCCAAAAAAGGGTGACACAACTCCCTAGAAGGGTGGCGTGAGGCCTAAAAGTGAGACATTGAGCCTCAAAATGCAAATTGTTGGCATGCCCAAGGTCATGTTCCAAGCTCTCATGTGATAGAATGTCATGCCATGCATCTCCTTCCTTCAAACCACATCACATCACCTACAGAACCATCAATCCCACCAAACCCTAGCCTTAAAATGACAACAAGGGCTCATAAGGTGATGTCCTAGGCCTCCAAAGGTGAACGTCATGGTACAAAGGGATATGATGTCATCCTCGAATGTTTTCAAAGTGCCTCCAAAGGAAACATCATCTATCATATGCACATAAAGGCTCCAGGGTGCTCTGCCCAGCCTGTGGGGTTTGACGTCCATCCAAGGGGCTTTCAACCCCCCATGAAGGTCAAAATGGCACAATTCCTCCATGGATGGATTTCACCTGGCAAGGTCCTGCAAAGACAAACAAGTACTCCCTCCAAGGGTACACAGTCACATGTATCATGCCAAGTAAGCCACATTTAATAAAAGAACCACCCAAACATGTGCATTAAATCCCACCTTTTCAAACTAAAAAAATGTTCAAAGACCTTATAAATTTTTCCAAATTTAAGTATGGGAGGGTTGTCATGGTGCCCTATTGGGTAGGCCAATCCCCATATCAAGGAGTGTTTCCCAATAAGACCCTATCTATGTCATGTAGTGAATATGAGGTGGATGGGGGTGTGACTTTTGAGCATAGGGTTCTTGACATATCGAGGGATCATATTGTCTCATTTATGGGTGCCTTTGTGGAGGGTGGGTTGCATCCCTCGTTTGCAATGCAACATTTTTCCAAGCCCTTCTATTTTCCATTAATTTATTATGGTCCAAACATTGAGTGCTATGTGAAATGGAAAGTAAAGAGCACAACAATGCCACTTGAAGTTATGAACACATTGAGTGCCTTATGCATTGGAAATTAAAAGACACTGCAGATGCATTCCCCCAACAAGCGAGACATTTATTAATTATGTTTTTTCTTTTTTAAAGGTCCTTCATTTTTTTTGTGGAGAAGCGTTTCATTTCTCTTAGGACCTTGGGGTAAGCATCTAGAGGGATAATTTATGGCTTTTAACTTTTTCCAACTACAACAACTCTGGGCCTTTATCCCCTTCTTCCCATGAAATGAGGTATAGGCCCTTCTTGGGGTCAATGAGGCCAAAAACCCAAAAAATGAGGAAATAGAGGGGAAGATGTGTGAAAAGTGATAAGTATGTGCGGGAACTGTATGATGAACCTTCAAGGAAACCTCTCAGTAGCAACACTTTTACCGAGGGTGACCCACTTACTAGGAAAACATGTTAACCACTAAGGTGAAATAAGGAAAAAGGTATAATTTCCAAGCAAACATTTTCATAATCAATAAATGAATCTTTACAACATGCTCAAACACTTCAATTTTTAAAATGACACTTACCATGAGACCAGACTTGTTACCTCATGAAGCAAGACCTGTTGTCCTTTCTAGGCCAAGATGGTGTGGTGGACGCTTCTATGTTGTTGTCGATGAATGGTGATGTGTGGTGGAGAGGAAAGGATTTGTATGCTCAATGTGAGCTCAACTAGTCATCTGGCTCTCGACACTCCATGTCTTCAATCTGTGGGCCTCGATACATCATCTCCTTAGTTACCCCTAGCTTGGGGGGGTAACAATTCCTATACTAGAGAAGAAGTCCTTGAGGATGTGAATTTGCTTACTAAGGTCATATGGATTCCTTATCATAAGAAAAATATCATCGACATAGATAAGAAGGATGATGACCACACACACACACACACACACACACACACACACACACACACACATGGAAATCAAGGTCAAGATGATGCGATAATTAGCGATAGTTTTGTTTATGAGGGTATCACGTGGGATGTTCTTTCAACTTGTATGCCCCCTATCACCTGTTCTCATGAAATGTTGTTCGACCCATTTCCTCTATGTTTGGCTCCATGACCAACTGAGAATGATGTGCAGAGGATGGCGAAGGAGGTGGTTGTGTGCGTGCTAAATGAAGCTAGAATTTATGATAGGTAGCTTGACACCCATGATAACTCTTATGTAACTTGACAACCATTATATATATATATATATATATATAATTTTTTAATATTTGTGTATGGTATTTTGTTGATATAAATTAGTATGTTTAATCCATTTACACTTTTGTATAATTTGTAGGTGTAAATTAGTAAATCTTATAGAGTCATAAATTTATACATGTATATATAAAATTAATCAAATTATCGATAATATTAATAACCAATTGAATTGATCTCTTAATTTTTTTTTTTTAAATTTATAATAAAAGTAAAAATATATATATATAATACAAATAAATAAATAAGGAAATAGGTAACCTTTTAAAGTTAGAAAATGGTAAAAAGAAAACAACAACATAAAAGAAAATAAATAGTATGAATAGAGACGTTGCACGCTAAAATCAAAAGTGTGGTTGGTGTGAAAGATGAGAAATGAGAGAAATTCGAATGATAATATTTTTTTTAATTGAAATAATTGAAAGTTTTATTTTATATAAGATATTGTTATTTTAAATAGGAAAAGTAAATTGAGGTTTTGAATTAAAATTGAAATAATATAAAGTGTCACCTTATTTGTTTTTCACGTGAAAACTTTTGAGCACTTCTCACATTTAGTGAATCAAATTAACGAGATAAAGTTGTTATGCAGCTAGTACCTGCCGATGAAAATAAAATATATTGACAACTTGTGTTAAAAAGGTAGGGATACTAGTTAAAATTTCCATGAATGCAAGCAGGGAGGGATACTTGTCAAAATTGCCACTAATGAAAGCAAGGAGGGATACTTGTTAAAATTGCCACGAATGCAAGCATTTTTTTTGCTTATACACCAAGTTTGGAAAAACATCTAGCATCCCTTATTGTTTTAGGCAAATTAACTTGGACAAGACACAAAATAAATCAAACAAATAAAAGAAAATACAAACAAAACAAATGCAGCTTTGTTGCTATTCATATATGAATACATTATAGAGAGGTGGGTATAAGGTGTTAAAATGTCATGCATATATTGTAATTATGTAAAATAATGATAGGGAAGTTGTGAAATATTTGTAATATCTTCTCCATCGAAGTTATTATATGAGTTAAATAGAAAGAAATAGGTATAAGGAGGAAGAATAAGCTGTAGCATTTATTTATATATTCATCGTTCATTGTGTCCACAATATCGATGTTTTGGTAGAATGTATTTTCAATGTTGAGTACAAACAGATAGTCACCTCCATCTCCCTTATGATCATATCATTGTTAAGTTGAGTTGCAATTAAGTGATATTGGAGGCTTCAATGAATGGTTTCTTCTATTAAATCCCATCCATGGCTTCTAATGAAACTATTTTGATAAAATCTGAACCATGAAACTATTTTGATCCAATTTGAACCCCCAAAAAGGGAGAAGGAAACAATTAAAAGAAAACAAAAAAGAAATGGCAGAATAGTAAACCTCCGAGCATCCTTTTTTAATCCCTCTACAACTGCCCCCTCGAACCATCATGGATCTACTTTTGTTGTTGTACACTTATTTCATCACATGACCATTAGTTGCTGAAAAACAGTCTACATAAAATCTTCAACCCTATTCCTAATGAAATGTTGGGAATATTAGTGTTGGAACCCCCCTCAGATTTTATCATTGAAACATTATATCTCATTCACAGAACCATTCCTCTTAACCATCCCAACGGTACATTTCAGTCTACAAACTTGCAGTTTGTCTTTGGTACGTTGTGCTGTTCACGGGACCAACAAAAATGAATTGAATGTTTTATTCTGAAAATTTGAAACTACTATTTTTTTTAGAGTTCAGATGTTTACCAAGTACACGTTCATAAGTTCAATATTCCATCGCATCGTCTAGATATTGGATTTCTTACCTTCACAGATAATATAAATTAGAGCAGATTCTACTACTTAGTGTTGTTAATGATAAGTGAGCTAGATACTACCTCATCAAAACATGTCTGTAATCAATTTCACCCATCATATCTTCGACTGTCTATCAATTATTAAAGCTATGAATAGATTGACATTAGTTTAAGGAATACCTACATTTGTCGATGATGAATTTCACAATGCATGACATGTAGCTTTAATCATGATGGTCAACTGTCTACGATGTATAAGAGATATAAGTAGATACATGATGTTGAATATCACAATGCATGAGATGCAACTTTACTCATGATGCTCGCAAAAACTAGGATGGATCCTAGGATGTACCAACTCCTTAATAACCAAGCACGCCCTTTGGAAACAATCACCCACAAAGAAGGAGTTTCCATATAATTCCATTTATAGCTTGGTTAATATCAATTTTATAAATTCTATTAAAAAGAAACATTTTGTACATCCCTTGAATTTGAAACAATGGTGTTCCCGAAGCTCCAATGGTCTATCGTGAAAATGGTTGAATTTCGAGAGAAAACTGAAATACGTGGCAACTAGTTGTGTTACTCATCTTCTCTTCCAATCCACATTTGGCAAAGGTGTGTGAATACTTCAATAATTAAGGGAAATTTTAGTCCCTTATAGAAGAACAATTGTACCATTGTTTGAATCTACATCTTCATAAGTACATGCATCTCAATGGTTCCCAACATTAACAAACCTGGCGATTCAACACAATAGATTTTAATGTAAGATGCAATTTATGAAGGTAGTTCAAATGTTTATTTGGCAATTCAACATAATAGATTTTAATGTAAGCTGCAATTTATGAAGGTAGTTCAAATGTTTAATAGAACCTTATTTGGGTATCAAAGCAGAGTTGTGCCTTTCTGGGTATACATGTCGGTCTCTTCTGAGCACGTTATCACATGGAATGCATTTTGAATCGTGGCCATTGTGTTTTCCCATGTACAAAAAAAAATAGGAAGAGAAAGATTAAATGTATATAAGTAACAATGTGAGTTTGGCAGCCGAAGTTTGACAGATATGACTGCCACATTCTACTACCTGAATCTACAAACAAAGCAATGTGATCACATACCAACTATTCTCATTCTTGTCCTCAATCATATATAAAAGAATATAATGAGGAGTTAACCAAAAAGCAAAGCACATTCATTCAATAATTCCCCCCCCTTCCATATACGGTGTACACATTAATTAAAGGGATTTCCTTTCTAGTTTTGAATTGTAGAAACTCATGTTAAAATAAAATCCAAGTTCGACCCTACTCTTCCACTAGCGAAAGTTCATGAGATTTTGACTCTGTGATATTAAAATCTAGTTTATTCCTTGTTATATACAAGGAAAATTCATGAGATTTTGACCGTGTGAGATTAAAATCCTATCTATGGCGAACAATTTTCCAAGTTGCATGGTGACATATCATCACGGGGATCTCCCTCTAAACTTTTGTTAAATTACATTTAAGCTACTACAAGTGGCGACATAAAGTATCCCCACCTGGACACTTTTCTTTTCCCATGCAACATCAACCTCCTCGGCCAACATTCTCATACCAACGCTAAATTTAAATTAAACATGTGTACGAGGGTACATCAGGACTCGACTATTCTTAGCAGAAGATTAGCATGGAGACCAACAGTAAAGGTACACACCACTATAACCTATTCTTGGACTTGTTTGCAATGTTAAATGTCTTAGAGATAGGGCAGACCAATTTACACCATATATATAAAGTATTAAGCCTATACAATGGGAAATGGTTTCTATGAACCACAAAAATGTGCACAAATTTTCCACGCTCTATACCATAAATCGGGAAGCATAAAATAAACAAAAATTCTAACAAAATTTCAGACAACCAAGACATTTTAGCTGTTTAAAGCCTCCAGTTTAACTTCATGGTCTTCTAAACCCTAATTCATATGAATCATAGAGAGCCATGGACCCCCACACTAAATGGAAGATTGAGAAAATGGTGGTGGGGATTTTAGAAACCACAGACATGGCTGACGTGACCGAGCACAAGGTCCAAAAACTGGTTGGTGAGAAATTGAATATCAAGATTTCAGAAACCCACTATAATAAATTTGTGAGGAGCATCGTTGAATTTTTTTTCAAGTCCAGGAAAGACGAAGAAGAGCAGGAGTAGGAAACCAATAAATTTGTTAGGAGCATCATTGATTTTTTTTTCAAGTCCAGGCAAGATGAAAAAGAGCAGGAGTAGGCCACTGAAGAAGCTGAACATAAAAGTGGAGGCCGAAGTCAAAGACAGAGAAGAGCAGGAGTAGGCCATTGAAGAAGTCGAACAAAAAAGTGGAGACTTAAGTCAAAGTCGAAGAAGAGGAGTCGCCTGTGAAGAAACAAAAGAAGATGAAGATCAAAAGCCTGATTTCTGTTTCTTTCCAACAAATGAAAGACATCATTCATATTCTCGATGATGCCTGTTGTTGGCAGATGCAGATGGATCATCTCTCGCTAGAAAAATATATTCCGTCCAACCAAAGTGACTTCTGAGACATATCTCTCGGACCATTTCTAGAGTGCAGACAACAGATACATCTCCCACTACCTAGTGACCTACAGAAAGAAGATCCCCCACTGCTTGCTAGCCTACATATATGATTTTGTTTGTTGGTGGGGGATGGTGTTGCGAAGAATCACTTTAGAAGTCGGTGAGCTACAGGAGGCCACCATCTACGATAATGGCGATAATATTATCATTTGCAAGGTAAGTAAACGTTTGATGAAATATTATTCACCCATA
Organism: Picea engelmannii; assembly: GCA_009831015.1. NCBI lineage: Eukaryota > Viridiplantae > Streptophyta > Pinopsida > Pinales > Pinaceae > Picea > Picea engelmannii. The sequence continues at coordinate 6,598 of WSFP011430311.1, read as the reverse complement.
TTCAACTACCAATTGTATATGCATTCATGGCAGGGTTTTGAGGTGACATGCTCTATGTAGCCATTTTTGTGAGAGATTCTCATGCAGAAGGGCCATATGCATGTAGCTAGGTTCGTGTACACTGCTTGTTGTCAACATGCATGTTCCTCAAATATTTGTAGGGTTTCCACATAGATTTGGCAGAAACAGTGTCAAGTGTTTAATGATGTGGAAACTTTGAACCATTAGTGAATTTTTTTAAATTTTTTTTTTTTTCAACTCTAACAAATATTTGAGATATATCGCCCTCCACGAGGGGATAATTTGTCACATCTTATAATTTCAACCAATGAAAAATCGAAGATTTAAATTTTAAAAATTTTAAAAATCATTTTTTAATATTTCATAAAAGAATTTTAATAAGAAATATGGTAAAACATTGGATAAAATGTGAAAACAAGTAGAAATTACTATAAATTGATATCGAACCGATTACTATAGTACCTGCTTGGGCAGGTACTAATAATACTACAATTACTCCCATCACTCCTCATTAAAGAAGGACTACCTCTAAACCATCTACGCCTTGTAACTGGTTTATTAGAACCAAAGGAAATAACCCACTATACTAATTAAAAATTTCATCTTATATAAAACATGCTACTTCTAAATCATTTATGCTTGGCAACTGGTTTATTAAAACCAAATGAGATAACCCATTATGTTAGATACAAATTTCATCTAAGGTAAACTTTTTTAATAAATTTGTAACAATTTTTTTTTGAATTTGGCAATTAGGCTTGTGCTTATGCTTGTGCTTGTACTCACTTGATAAGGGTCAATTTCGACTACTACCACTATAACCTCTACACCCAAAACATGACACACAGACTAGGCGAGGTTTGAACTAGTGATGTCACAAAGAGTGTCTTAATAGTACACTTTATAGCTAAATAATCTACACTCCTAAAGAGGACATATTTCTAACAAATTAATTTGAAGAAAAAAATACATTTATATCAAATATTTAATTTTTAAATAAAAAGAAAAAATATATTTAAAACTAAATATTAAAATAAAACATATAAAAAGTTATTATATTTATACATATATTTAGATAATTTCATTTATATTAAAATTATCTATAAATTAAATAAGATTTATATTTATATTTTAAATTTAAATCTCTATAAACTAATCATTATAGAAGATTAACATTTCATCCTTAAATTAATTTTAATTTTGATTTAATTTTTTTTTGTTATTCCACTTTAAATTTTAACATTTTATATATAAATTAATTTTTATTTCATTTTAAAATAAATTTTTGATGATGATGGTGATGTTATTTAATATGGATTAAGATCAAATTTGGTTTGTCGAACCTTAAGAAAGGTAAGGGGTTACTTGGATTGCTTTAGAATTTTATTTCTGTTCTCGAAAAGCACTAAGAGAAGTGTTCCAAGATCACCATAGTTTTGATGAGTTAGAAGGTTAAGAAGGTTGGTATTCTCACAAATATTTTGAAAGTGAGACCTAATTTGGGAATACCGAGGAAAATCTAAGAGAAGGTGTTTTTCATCTCCAACCATCTTAGTGTCACAAAGATGACAATTTTTTTTTATCTCATTTTGTGAGTTGGCCAACACTCAGTTTCACTATGGATCTAGTAAGAATTTGTTCTTATTTTAGCAATGTTGTTTTTCTTCTTTACACTAGTCAAAATAGAGATATATTTTTGATATTCTAGATTATGGTTGATCACCTCCTTATAATATCATTTTCTTTTATCTTCTAATTCTTTATCGCATCACCCGGTTGAGCTATATGTGCTTTTGGCTGGAATTTGAAGCAATTTTGGGAAGCCTCTTGTCTTCCATGTTGTTTAACTTTTTCTTATATATTAGGTACCTAGTCACAATCATGCTCTCAATGGGGGAAATGCTCGCTTCTATGGGAAGGATATGATATGGTGTATTGCATTTAATTTTTAGATTATAAGTTATAAAATTCTTTTGGATCCACTCTATCTTTCTCCTGATCCTCTAGAGATGTTGCATCCCCAAAATTCATCTCCATATTAGATAACAGGAGTGACAAGAGTCTCAAAGAGGATTTTTTTCTTATCCCATATCCAAAGGTCCATTGATTTACAATTATTTTAAAGCCCATAATAAGATTTCCACCCTCCATTTATCATTTTTCTCAATGCTATAGTTCTAGTTGAGTTTGTGATGGATATCAATTTCGAGATATTTGTATGAAGGAACTTCCTCCAAGTTGATGTTGTCATATACAAAAGTATTGTAACTGATCCTTTTGGATTTAATAATTATTATAACTTTCATTTTATCAATGTTAACAACCATGCCCACACTAGAGCATAAATCCTTGAGCATTCTTGGTTTCTTTCCGAGATCATAGGGAGTCCTTACCATAAGAACAATATCATCAACATAAACAAGAATGATGATAACTACACCAACAAGAGTCAAGCTAACACAACTTGCTTCTTCCAAACAATCTTCTAACTTGTCAATGTATATGCCAAAAGGGTAGTGAATAGGGGACAACCTTGCTTGACTCTTATATCACATTTAATTTTGTCCGATCAACCCTCAATGTTCCTAAACTTGGCAATAATGTTCTCATACAACCTTACTATAGCAACTCTCAACTTGAAAAGAACTGTTAGCTCTTCTAACATATTCCAAAGACTCATCCTAGCACTATGTCAAAAACTTTTCTAAATTCAATGAAACAACAAAGGAGTTTGGTTTTATTATTGTGACACTCCTCTGCAATGATCGTAAACATAACACGGTGGTTCACAATTGAATGATATATCCTAAACTGAACCCGACCTTTATCTCTTTTTTTCATGTATTTCTAGCCGTATGTTGATCTTCTTTTCCAAAATAATTCCATATAGCTTGGCTAAAATGGAGCTAATCATAATGGTCGTATAATTAGAGGGATTGTTTTTATCCCCACTTTTAAAAATAGGTACAATGAGGCTTTGCATTCAGGATTTAGGGAAACATGTGTGACAACTAAATTGAAGAGCTTGTGTATATAAACAATAAGAATATGCCCTCCAATTAAAAAAATTAATCTCTCTCTCTCTCTCTCTCTCTCTCTCTCTCTCTCTCTCTCTATATATATATATATATATATATATATATATATATATATATATATATATATATATATATATATATATGGAGTAGGTTTGGGGACAAACAATAAAGTAGAACTCTATGCCCTCTGATCCTACTTAAGGTTGCAATGGATAGTCATGCTAAGAGGTTATAGGTCTTTGGTGACTCCAAACTTCTGATGGACTAGGAAAATGGTAAAAGTGATATTTCTAACTCCGAGCAAATGGTAAAAGTAATATTTCTAACTTGGAGTTGTGGCCTATTTTGGATAGGATTATGGAAAAGAAATTGATTTTTGACAAGGTGTCCTTTGCTCATGTCTACGGAGAATTCAACCACAAAGATGATTAGTTATCAAATGAAGCACTCATTTTGGAGGAAGGTTGTTTGCTTGTTCACTAGATTAAGGACCATACTCCTACATATATGATACACTTGCAACTTTTTTGATGAATGGATTTTTTGTAGTGTTTTATTTTTTGTTTATGTAAAGTTGGAGAGAATTTGTCTCATGGTCTTGTCTTAGCATCAATATGTTAATATGTTACTATTGAGGAACTATTTATTTATAGAAAGACCTCTATAAAGATAATTGTAAGAGTCAAAGTCATAAGGATATGCTATAGTCTTATGTGATATAGACACTCTACAATGACTACTAATTTTATAAGTCAAAGGAATAGTTAATATGTATTTAATTTCCACTCAAAATATCAATACAATGATTTTTTTTTCTCTCTTAATATCAAAATAATATTTATAATATTTTATAAAAATTATACCAAAAAACATATATTTATTTAACTAAATTCAAAACATCTTTCCTTTGCGATATCATATTGGAATAAATATTTTTTTATTAAAAAATATTACAATATAGTGAAATCAACATACACTATAAAATTCCTTTTTACTGAAAAATCACATGTAAAGGTACTATTAAAAAATCTCTTAAAATGAACATGTGGTAAGATATATACTCCATCAATTTCAATATACGCCTCATTGTAGAAATATAATGATGAAAATAAAGTTATAACACTTTTTTAATAAATTAGATACATATTTTGTCAAATTTAATATAATATGTATTTTTTTAATATTATAATAAAAAGTGATGAAAATTGAATATTGAAAACATATGGAATGCGGTCGTTTACAATCAAACCAAAATCCATTGACAAAAGTTCACTCTGAAACAGCTTTCTTTACAATTCAATCAAATCTATTAAAACAATTTCTTTACAATTCAATCAAAATCTATTAAAAAAATAAATCGAGTATCATCTTAAAATAATGCATTATAATATATTATTTTTATTGAAAAAACCAAATAAAACATTTAGAATAAGTGTTAGAAGTTATTACAAATATATTATGAGTGGTGAGAATGTTTGTCAATACAAAAGGAATTGATTTAATATTATATATTTTTGTTTATTGGTTGTTTGTTATGGTTTAAGAAATTGTAATTGATGGATATTTAAGTTATCAAAATTATTAGGGATTTATACTCTGTTACATTAATTTGTTTTAAAAAAAAAAAACCATTATTTTGTTATTATTTTTAATTAAAAATAATATATATTATATAACTTCTCTTGTTTCAATTAGACAGATTATCTAAGCTGATACAACAATTACTAAATCTTAATATTTAACTACTTTAAATTTCTAACCTTAATAAATCCATCACCTAAACATGCAACACACCCACAGTCAAATGACTATTATCCTTTCACTATATGACAGCACTAAATAAACAAAAAATAATATTTTATAAACAACAGGCTAACCACTACAAAATATGATACAGTGGAGATTTATTCACAGATTATCCAAGCTGATATAACAACTACTAAATCTCTGTATTCAACTACCTTAAATTTCTAACCCTGATAACATGACAGAAGGAAACCCTAAATATCCAATGGCATTAACTAGAAAGTAAATAAAAATTAGTTTATGACATAACTCTCATGTTCGAGACACGATAAAGCTTTGAACGAATTTATTAAGTATTTGGAAGATATACAGAATTGTTTTAATGCTACAATGGTATGTCCTAGAATTATAATTTTAAAATATTTTATGAAATGAAGATTTTTTCTATAGATATTTATTGAAAATCTTGTGAGAAATTGTTGAACTGATAAATTTAAGTGATTATTTCTATATAATTTAGTGTTTTAGAAATTTTTCAATATGTTGAATTCATTTTTACATTCAAAAATAAATTTTAAACAACAAAAAATAATAATTCATATAAATTTATATCACCGAATTTTAACTAAAAAACCATTTAATAAAATAGCTAATCAACTTCCATTAAAAAAAAAGAACTAATCCAAAATCATTTAGTTTAATCTGATCCTATGTATATACCATGAACATAACAACATGGATCACTTTTAGAAAGGAAAAAGAACCCTCCCAACATAGCCTTTTTGTTCGACTGTAATTAATACATTGCAATCTGGTTTTGGCCCAGTTCAGATACAGAGGCAAATACTCATTGATTAAGAGCAATGCCATCAGTTGGCAGTGATAACAGTGAACCAATCAAACTCAGGTAGAACTCGCCGAGAACCAATCAAGCCCACTGAAAGTCTGTTAAGATCCTATTAATTTTCTTAACAATTAGGTTTAAATGAGACTGCTCATCTGTCGTGAACGCCAGCTTTTTGGCAGAGAAAATCAACTTTTCTCAAAGAAGTTGAATGAGACCAACAACTTCTTTAAGGATATGACCATGCCCACTGCCATTAGACTAAAATCAAATCGAAATCATCTGCCTTTAAACCACAACCAACAAATCCCTTAAATTATTAACCGAAATCATTTACCATTAACCACTGCCAGCAGATCCCTTAAATTATTGATACAAGCACAAAATCGCAACAACACCGATGAAATTTCAAATTTTGTTTCTCTTTTCCTTGTAGTCTGTATTTTTCCAATATTTTTATCGAATATCGACACACGAGACCGCTGGACCCAACTCGAAAAGAGCTTTAAATAATGGAGTTTTGCAGTGCGTGAGTGCTCCGCACAACGATTTCACGTAGGCTTCGAATATTTTATCGATGCCATGTGGAAATAATTGTTCTAAATTTTGAAGTCAAAATCCATGAACATCACGGGAAACGTTCTAGATTTTTGATGGCAATGTATTCCATTTGCTATTCTCTCGGGCGTTAGGTATGTGGCCGACAGAGTTCTCGGTAATCCCGAGGATATTGAGGGTGGGCCGTTGGATGTCGCAAGCGCGTCGGGATGACCAAATACTCTGTCGGGCGCATAAAGTTCGCCCATCTGTCGTACCGATTTTAGTCATGGATGGTTTTCGGAGTACTTTCGACTTTTTTTTCGTTGGAATCGATAAGCAAGGAGCAGTAGAGTAGTAATAGAAGAAGGGACAATGGGATTATACAGTGAGCGATAAATGCAATATAAAA
>ML866057.1:8103-21728 GCA_009831015.1 Picea engelmannii | reverse complement strand
CCCTTTTTACATATTATGCCAATATGCATATCAATGCTTATGAAGCAAAGTGCAACACAGTATCGTTGGAAGAAAAAAATGTTGGTAAATGGTAAATGAGACGAAAAATGGAATGGTGGTGGAAAAATGGAGTGATGATAGTAAATATAGTTCCCAACTCTCCCCTCCAACTGAATTGGTTTCATGTCCTCATGCAATGTGGCATGAGTCATAGAAGTGAAAAGGATAGGGAGCATGGTGAGGGTTTTTTTGAAATTCATTCACTCTAGCATGTAAGGAATTGAATGATTAAAGAGTAGAAAACAACATGCCTCCACTTACCCAAAATAGCGATGAACTATGCAATAGGAATATGGCTGATGCGACTGCTGGAGCATGGAATATGTCACTACTGTAGGATCATGTGAAAGGAGACTGTTGTTGTAGCTACGAATGATGTCACTGCTAGATCAAAGAATGTGAAGTGGAGGAATTTGAACTGCTGTTGATGAATCATGGAAAAGAGGAAGTAAGGAAGTGGAACTGTAGTACTCTCATACAGCTGAAGTCATGTTGCTATAACTACCGAGGACTCATGGAAAAGTGTATAGTCTTCACTCGCTGCTAAACCTGATGGTACAATTCTAATCATGTGAATGGATGTGTCGATGTCGAGCATGAAGAGAAATCATTGGATTACCGACCATTGATGAATGTTGTTAACCAATGCAAGGAAAACTCACCATTGATGTCAATGAGTGCCAAGGTACTCGAGTACATCTTGCGAAGTGAGAATAGATGTGTTGATGTCGAGCCACTTGCAATATTTGATGATCAAGGGACAATGATGTATTCCCATGATTGTCAACGAGAGAACTTTCCATTAAGGCATGCAAGCCTCCAGGTTCTCAAAAGGAACTCTAGTCTATATCCCATAGAAGGTGCTGAGGTCGATGGGGCAAGAATTGTTGAAAGGTGGGACTTAAGGAATCCCACATCAGTCAACGCAAGTTCTGATAAAAAGATTGGTAAGACTATAGGAAATAGCTCGGTAGTAATAGTGTTTATGTCAAGGCAATGTAGTCATGAAAAGGGAGCTAGATAGTTTTATTGACAAGGAAAACTAGAATGAAAAAGCTAAAGAGATGTATGCGACTCAGAAAGATAGGTGTGTGTGAAGTCATGAAGGATAAGGCGATGGAAAGTAGACTTCAACATGGATGATCAATGTGCATTGAAGGAAAAATTAGGGTAAACATTCATGACGCAAATGGGTTTATGAACGGTTTCTTGTGTAACTACAAACGTCATGATATGTATGAATATCAACTCCTTCAAGCTGTCCAACAAAGCATGTTTCACGGAAAGAGTTTGTGATTTTTCGAAAATCACTTCGAAATGAGATGCGATCGTCTTCATTCCTGTAATCGAACTTAGTACTAATCCTACAATTAAACTTGTGAGACCATCGTAAAACAAAAATGCAAGATTAAGTATGAATGCGACAAATTAAAGAGATAAAAAATGTGTTTCACCTGTTTTCGTTGTGCACTTATTCCATTGTTGATTTCTACATGAAGCGACTTTAAGAAAAACAAATTATCATAAGCCGTAAAAAACATGTTTGGAGATTATTGTTTTCAGGAAATGTCTTAGATCCATTTGCAATTTAATTTGTTTTTTTTTGTATTTTTTTTTTATGAAATATATATATATATATATATATATATATATATATATATATATATAACAAAACAAATTAAAGAAAATCAATATTTATTTTTTTATTTTTACTTTTTTATTATTATTTTTTTTTTATTTGGCAGGGGCTATGATGATGTCTACTTATCGAGGCCGATTCTTGATGCTTCCACTCAATTGTGTGGCCAAGGGGCACAAAATTGTAAGTCTGGTCTTTGTTTTCCATTTGCCAAATACTTCGCTCATTGCAAATATTATCCACATCAATATAGGAACAGTAAAATGTCACAGTTACATTATTTGAAAAAAAAGGACCATGTAAGAATGTAACAATTAATCCATCATCAATTAACTGAACTACAGCTGAAATTCTCAAAGGCTCATCCTGGAAAATATCTTTTACTTTCAATTGCAATCCAACTAGATGCCTTGTGTCATTTCACAAGCCCGTACCTGTGACATGCCACAATCCTGAAGTTGTTTTAATGTATAGCCTTGCCATAAACCGCACCTTCTTTCGAGTATCAGAATAAGGGTGTGAGTCAAAGACATTTTTCCTGCTATAGCATTTCACACCAAAATTCCAACCACTTTCACAATATGTAGCAACAGAAATGGACCACAAAGAACCCCCATAAAAAAGACTCTTGTACTTGGGATCCAAATTCCATTTTTTTTTTCTTCTAGAAAAATTCCACTCCAAATCTGTTGAAAGTCCTTGGCTTTTACTTCCAACCCATAGTTACTAGGTTGTTCAAACCAATTCCAAATGTTCTTAAGTGGAATCTCAACAATCTCACATCTGCATGCCAAATTAGTAACCCTGTGATTCCTAGAATGCTTACCGCACCTATATATACAAGGGACTGGTTCAATAACAGGAGAGACAGGATAAAGAACTTTCTCAAACTCTTCCAGTGGACTACCAATTGCATGTGCAATAGTTTCTGAAGCTACTTGATACTGATATGAAGATCTGATAGACTTTAAAATGACTTGAGATTGAATTCCACATCAAGGGAGGATGCCTCAGAGACACTCTCAAATGAGCATTTGCAAGAGACCCCATTAATGCGATCATTTTCCTCTGCAGTTCTTTGTACCACACTGTTAATATTAGTCCTATCAGTTTCTTATATCAAAGGCATATATTCCAATTCATCATCCAATAAGTATGATTTTTCATTTTCACTTGACCCCTTGTGGATGCCATTATTGGATTCTGTATGCATAACACTGGGAGCATCTAACAATTGCAGGTTCCACTGGCCATTGATTGCCAAAAACTACCAGATAAATGCAAATGACAACCATGTAATAATTGTTGTAGGAAAATCTCCCTGTGTACAGGTATATTGCCTCAAAGAGATAGACCCTAAACTCTATGACAGAAAGTGCTTAACATGGACACTGACTTCCTTTCAGATCTATACAAACTAATACATGAGGAGGAAGGAGGATAGAAGTACCTCTTTATTGACGTTTTTCCCTGCACGCTCTGAGTCGAGCTCCAAACTCTCGCTCCTCGATGAGTCTTGTATACAAACAAAGTACGACCACTTCCTACTCTATCAAGATTAGTCCGAAATAGGTCTATCTACTAAAGAGACAAATTCATGTGATATTGAACACAAATTAGAAAGAAACAGGCCAAGCAAATTATATTAATGAGGACAAAGCATTGCTTACAACTATAGATGGATTGCAGCAGTTTCGCCAAGTCCTCCTTATCTACCCCTTGCTCAAAATATCCATGATCTGATCGATGATAGCTTCACTGATTGCTCCCTATGAGATCATAGGTCTCTTGCTTCCAAATTATCTCTGTTTCAGCACCACTTATGAGATCATAAGTTTGGTGTGATTCTCCTTTTCCAGTCCCCTTTCACCATTAGAAAGCTTGCTTATATAGCCTTGGAGAGGCTTTAACCACTTGAGATATCCTTGGGGAAGTTGACGACTTACCTCCTTCAGTTGAGGATCTTCCCTAGGATCATGGCTGGACTAGGTATTCGAATCCAACTGCCTTCCAATAATGAAAGGATTCTTCCCCCATTCATCTCAACAACTTAACTACTGCCCAGAATAGGTAGCACTCCCTCAAAAGGACCATAAGAGCAATGTATCACTCCCTAGTAGGCTTTAGGGGGGTTCCAGCGCTCTCAAAATCCATAGCGCTCCCTCAAAAGGGACAGGGGAGCTTTATAATGCTCCCAGACAGTGTAAGGGGGAGCGTTGGCACTCCCAGAAGAGGTATAGGGGAGCGCTCTCCTTCAAAAGCTTAGTTTTTGAGGTGCTTTCAGATGGCAAAAGGTTTGTAAGCCTGTTGACTCATTTATCCTCTTCCAAATCAAATGTTTGAGGTTTTTCAAGTGTCTTTCTCATGTCGTTATAAGCATGACATAGGCATCATGGAAGCATGCTTACTTTGACACTTGCGACACTTGTGAGCAACATGAGACACTTGCGACCTTGTGAGCAAAATGAGACACTTGCGACCCTTGTAATGATGACACTTGTGACACTATCAAAGTGAGTATTTTTTATGTGTAATAGATTGCCCCCCAAAATATGAAGTTAGAAGACAGGAACTGATAACTGAAATTCTTTGTAGACTTTCAAGCAAGGGTATAGACACAGAGAACCTGAAAAAATATGCACACAAACATACAACAAATATTATGACATGTTTCAAACCCAAGGCAGGCATACCTATGCTTGGGTGATCAAGACTTGCAAGATATGTCCGCCATAAAATACACTGCGGATCCATAATTGTATTGATAAAAGGGTATAGCCACTGAAAATACACTGTGGATCTATACGCTTATGACATGAACTTATTGTAGCCACGAAGAATGCACAGTGGATCTACGAGATGAAAAGACATAGCCACGACCAATACAAAGTGGATCTATGTAACAGTATATGTGTCATTGTTCAAAAGAAACTCCATCACAACCTAGGGAAAGTACATATCACAGTGATCACTCAACCCAGGGTCTTCTTATCGATCCCGATGTAGTACGAATCTAACCATGTGAATAGATGTTTTGATATTGAACATGGCAGAAACCACTTGATTAACGGTCCATGATGTAAACTGTTAACAAGCGCGAGGGAGATCACCATTAATGTCAATGATTCCCAAGGTACCCTAGTACATTCCAACGAATGTGAATGGATGAGATGGAGTTGAACATCCATGGAATCATCCGATCAGAGGTCAATGATGTAAACCTACTGTCAAATGTGAGGAGGCCTGCCATTGAGGCATGCAGGTCCCAAAGTACTAACTAGTTTCTAAGTCTAATTCCTGGATAATGTGTTGAAGTCGACAAGAATAGGCTCGTCGAAGGAGGGCCTTAATGTATCCCCCATCAACGACACGAAACAGACATAGAGATGTAATTGGTAGATCAAATGAACATGGACTGACACAGGTATTGAGACAAGATATTTGTGATGGCTGACTCTAGAGGAAGATACTTCCCTTGAACACTGAGGCACAACAGTAAAAACATGACATGGACCAAAACTTGATGATGCAGTGGATGCTGTGACTTACGTCAGGTGACTCAAAGGATTGGCTCAGTGCAGAAGTTAAGCGGATTATAATGCGTGCAAAGGACAAAGTGCTGTGTTCAAGGGTGACTCTAAGAATTGCTTGATAATGTTCTCAAGAGACTGCTTGGCTTGCTTCTTCCAATTTCCCCCCCATCCAGATAGATGAGTACCTCTTTTTGATTTAATGAGCTCGAGGAGGATAACACATGCTCGATATAACTCACCTTTGGTAAGTTGCTCTTCCTTTGTTTAACAAACTGGAAGAAGTAAAGGTTCGATCCCATATGGCCTGTCAATGTTTTGTTTAGCAAGTCCAAAGACAGAAAACTCGAAGGTTTTTCAGGATTATAGAGTTTGGAAAAACACTTAAAAGAGAACTCTCTCAGTTCATTTTTCATAAAGTAGTCTAATGAGACCGAAAAAGAGATAAACTATCGCTCAACAGATGTTTTCTTCAAATACTTTAATGAACGTGAAGAGAACAAGGTCGCTCGATAATCTTTTCATCTTTAGAGAGTCTGAAAAGGACTTAAAGGTGACTCCAATGTTGTCATTTTTCATAATGTTAGTCTCGCGAGGCCAAAAAAGAGATAAATTATCACTCAAAAGACGCCCTTTCAAACCATTTAACGAGTGGGAAAGGAAGGAAGATAACTCGGCAATCTTTTCATGTTTAGAGAGTCTGAAAAAATCTTAAAGGAGACTCCAGGGGGTTCCTTTTTTCTGTATCCATACAGGTCCGAAAAAGAGATAAAATTTTACCTGGATGCATTCTCATGTGTTTACGAGCACGATAAAGAACAAATACTAATCTCGGTATGCCCCTAGCTTGAAAGCTAGTGGCTTAACTCCATAATGATCATCAAAGGCTGGAGACATGCCCCCCAAGCTTCAATTCATTCACTGGCTCTGAGGTCATCACCGATTTCTCTAGTAGATGAGAAAAAGGAGAAGGGTGGATGAAAAGAAGGTTCAAGAGAGGTGACTATTTCATTTTTTAATGAACTTGACATAGGAAAGGAACTATGCTCAAGGCCTTTGTTTCATTTTTTAACGATCTTGCCACAGAGAAGAGAAACTATGCTCGTGGTTTCATCCGGATCATGGCTTCCAAGAGGATAATTGTCTGGAAGGGTACCATGTCAATGGAGAAAACATGGTCATGGCCTCCAGGACATCTTCACTAGATGGAAGATAATCACTCGAGAAGGAACACATATCGAGGGTCGTGATAGGAGTAAGGAGATCAAGCTCCAATAACCCTACCGAAGAGATCACCATGTCAACTACTGGATCCAAATCGTCAGAAGTTGATATCATGGGAGACAATGCCACATAATTGACATGCGGCGAGGGTGATACTGTCTGCATATAAGAACCACTTAGGGAGGTAACCTAGTCGGAGCCGATGAATGAAAGTTGATCAATAGTCATAATTCTTCCACCATGAGGAAAAGATATCACACGGAAAAGGGTGGATACAAGAGCTTTCATAGCATAGACATAATCCCGCCCAAGGAGTAAAGCAAAATCCAAGGGGTCTCGGACTACCATGACATCGATAAAGACAGTTTTCCCTCCCAAAATTATAGGAAACTAAGGAAGGATCCCTCAAGGTTGACTAGTTCTTCTGTTGAAAGATAATAGATTCTGTGTAACTGGTGCAAGTTGCGGACAACCCAAAGAATACCAAGAAATAGAAGACATAATACTAATGGGCACACCTTCATCTATCAATGTTTGAGGAATGTCTCGACCACGAACCTATATTGTAATCTAGAAAGGAATGTGGGAGGGAAGACAAGGTCTAGTTAGCACACCCCAATAAAAAAGGATGGCCTCATTACTTGGAGGGGGTTTTGCAGGAGAAGGGGGAATTCCCCTCGATACGGTAGAGTCTGTATTAATGAGAAAAACATGGGAAGTATCGAGTTTACTCTCTAGAAGGAGAGTAGGATTGACCGATGATTGGATTGGATCAACCAATGGTGGACTTGGATAGACCACTTTGGCATTCTTCAAAGGAAGAGTGGGATTGACTGATGATGGAATCAGATCAACCACTTTGGCACTCTTCGGATGAAGGGTGGGACTGACTGAGGAAGGGACTAGATTAGCCACTTTGGCACTCTTCAAAGGAGGAGTGTGATCGACCGATGGTTAAACTGGATCAACCACTTGAGTTTCATTCTCCAAGGGAAGAATGGGGTCGATGGGTGGAAATAGATCGACCACTTTGGTGTCACTCTCTAACAGGAGAGTGGGATCGACCAAGGATGAAAACAGATTGACCACTTTGGTGTCACTCTTTTGATGAAGAGCGGGGCTGATCGATGACGAAACTGAATCAACTACTTGGGTTTGTGGTTCAATCGAGAAGGAAACTAGATTAACCACCTGATCAACCAGACTGACCAGGGATGGAACCAGATTGACCAGTCCATCAACCAACGATGGGTCGGAGGAAATATTACGATAACCTTTTGGAAGTTGAAGTTTTTCTAAAAGAGAAGAAGCCTCGTCCATGTGAGGACAAAGGTGAGAGTAATGATTACCTTTACATAACATGCAAGGGAACTTGATAGTTTTCTTCTTCTTACCAACCTGAACATTACTAGTTGACGGGGTATCATCGACATGACCAACAAAGGCCGATGACGTGGAGGACCACATTTCTAAGACCTGGGTAAGACCGAGGCAATCCCTCAGAAAATAATCACCCTTACAAAGGCTGCAAGGGAATTTGGGTTTTGGATTCTTCATTTTAATCTTGTTGACCTCATCAACACTCCCAGTACTATTAATAGTAACTGGTTTCTTAGAGACAACATCTAATGTTGTTGGGGCCTTTGTCCTTTTCGAGTTCTTCTTCTTCTTCTCTTTCCGTTTCTTCTTCTTCTGATCAACCTGGCTACTTTCTTTAGAGATTTCACTAGGCGAAGAAGGAGAAATGGAAGGAGACTTAATGGGCGAAGAAGGTGAAAATTCGACATGAGGTTGATGTGTGGGTGGTGTACCAACATCTAAAGTATTAGGTGCAACTGAAACATTGGGAGGATTCGGGATCACCAGAGTGGGGAACAACCAAACTGGTAATCCAATAGTGAGTCCTGGAAGACTCAGTGTGGCAACATATGGAGGACCAAAGTTTCCAAATGAAGGAAAGGTATAAGGCTCCTCAGAAGAAGGGGTTCCTCCATTGGTACTCCCTAGATTCGATGCCATTAACACTGAATCGACCTAAGGTCCACTAAGTAAAACATACAACACACGCTATGAATCTAAGAAGCAATCAATCAAGCAAACCTTCCTATGATGAAACCACTAGTTGGTGATGAAATCCAATGTCCCGAGATCAAAATAGGAAGGGGCGGAGATAGAGCGGGGGGATCAGTTATGTTGGCGACCTGCTTAATGAACTTACACCTTGGTGCAAGCTTCCACACAGTAATTGTGGATTTACCCTCCAAGGAGCCTGAGTGAGTTTGACCAACGTCTGTTCCAGGTACAGTGAGACTTCCCTTCACCGTCACCTTGTGTGAGACCCTAAAGATTATGGCTACTAAGGTGACCAATTCATAGTCAGCCCCTGGGTGGGTACATTCGACAATCCAATCGGAACGTATGGGCAGGAGAACAAGTCCGAAATCAACCCGAAAGGCTCCCACACATAACCGTGGGTATACCTTCCAGTGACCCCCAATATACGATCCGACCACTACAAACAATTGGGCCACGGAGGGATAATATCCATAACTCACTCGAATGCGACCTCATGCGTAACCCCAGTGTGAGAGGGGGATCCCAGGAAGACTAATACGACAATTGGATTTAACTCTCCCTATCGCAAGATACTAAGTTTGTTTGATAGCTTTGGAAAGTTATCCTTTCAACCTATTCCAAAGCCCTACACCTTAAACTAATGTAGGTTTGTTAACAAAGATGTAAAAAGTCTGATAAATTTTAGTTAAGCGTTGATTTTAATGGCTGTTGTTTACTCAGAGGGTGTACGAAAGTGAAACTGATGAATGATGACTCAATTCCCAAAAATATTCATGAAATATGATAAGCAATCATTTCTTTTCAATGAATACCTATTTAAGGGAAAGAGGAAGAGTCGTTTTCACTATCAAACACTTGATAAGGAATGCCTTCAATCAATTTTGTTCTCAATTAGATCCAACATGATGCTACAACATTTCAGAAATGCGAACTAATATGAAAACTAATCATTAAGATGTACTTTTGTCATTTGTATGCAAATGATAATCGATTCAATGCAAAATTTCTCCTGTTAACTACCCTTTCAGATCAAGGAGATTTAGACAAGAAAATGCAGATTTCGCACAAACAACACACCCTTTTTCAATCAAACAAGAGAAAGAAAATAAAAAACACGAAAGGAAGGAGAAACAGATTGGATTATATGACCTCAAAGAACCAAATGAGAAGAGTTACAGACTTCAAATCTCCTTCACTAGAGTTCCCGCTCAGTCAGATAGGAGAGATGAAAACAGGGGATCAATTTCAAGATTTCAACAACAAAAAACTCAAAAATAATGAAGAAGGGCATAAAATATGAACAACAAGGTGTTTACTTCTCAGGAGGAAGCATTTCAAAGGTCAAAGGAAGCATCATTGAATCACAAAGCAACTCAACAAGTGAAGAAACAGGGTCTGGACCTTCAAAAATTGCAATTTTTGAAGACATTTTGGGCAAAAAGGGGCTGGTGCTCTGGTATAAGGGCCACCAGAGTGTTATAAATCTCTTTCCATCATCTTAAGGGAGCTTTGGTGCTCTGATAACAAGGAAAGGGGGTGCCAGGCTCAAACAACTCATAAAAAGGTCCAAAAACTCAAAATTTCAATCAAATTTCGACAATCAGGCTGAGTGTGATGGGGTAAAGGGTCAATCGGCAAGTGAAATCAGATATGAAGGGGTGAAAAAGGTCTAAGAAAACAAAAGGTAAGACAAGGCCTATGAGGAAAAATAAAACTAGAAAGTTTTGATTCCTCCCCAGTGGAGTCGCCAATTTCTGTTGTAGGAAAATCTCCCTGCGGACAAGTAGATTGCCTCAAAGAGCTAGACCCTAAACTCTAAGACAGAAAGTGCTTAACGTGGATAATGAATTCCTTTCAAATATATACAAACTAATACATGAGGAGGAAGGAGGATAGAAGTACCTCTTTATCGATGTTTGTCCCTGCACGCTCCGAGTCAAGCTCTAAACTCTCTCTCCTCGATGAGTCCTGTAGACAAACAAAGTACGACCACTTCCTACTCTATCAAGATTAGTATGAAATAGGTCTATCTACTAAAGAGAAAAATTTATGTGAGATTGAACATGAATTATAAAGAAACAGGCCAAGCAAACTATATTAATGAGGACAAAACATTGCTTACAGCCGTAGATGGATTGCAGCAGTTTCGCCAAGTCCTCCTTGTCTACCCCTTGCTCAAAAGATCCACGATCTGACCGATGATAGCTTCACTGATTTCTCCCTATGATATCATAGGTCTCTTGCTTCCAAATTATCTCTGTTTCAACACCACTTATGAGATCATAAGTTTGGTGTGATTCTCCTTTTCCAGTCCCCTTTCACCATTAGAAAGCTTTCTTATATAGCCTTGGAGAGGCTTTAACCACTTGAGATATCCTTGGGTAAATTGAGGATTTACCTCCTTCAGTTGAGGATCTTCCCTAGGATCATGGTTGGACTATGGATTCGAATCCAACTGCCTTCCAAGAATGAAAGGATTCTTCCCCCATTCATCTCAACAACTTAACTACTGCCCAGAATAGGTAGCGCTCCCTCAAAAGGACCATCAGAGCGCTGTAGCGCTCCCTAGTAGGCTTTAGGGGGGCGCCAATGCTCTCAAAATCAATAGCGCTCCCTCAAAAGGGCCAGGGGAGCTTTATAACACTCCCAGATAGTGTAAGGGGGAGCGTCAACACTCCCAGAAGAGGTATAGGGAAGCGCTCTCCTTCAAAAGCTTAGTTTTTGAGGTTCTTTCAGATGGAAAAAGGTTTGTAATCCTGCTGGATCATTTCTCCTCTTCCAAATCAAATGTTTGAGGTGTTTCAAGTGTCCTTCTCATTTCGTTATAGGCATGGCATAGGCATCATGGAAGCATGCTTTCTTTGACACTTGCAACACTTGTGAGCAACATGCGACACTTGCGACCTTGTGAGCAAAATGAGACACTTGCGACACTATCAAAGTGAGTATTTTTGATGTGTAACAATAATCACTCCTTGCATTTTTGTGAAATCCATATCCACAATCCGAGAATACAATGATCTATAGCAGCACCTCCTAGGCCATTTGACTCTGGCGATAAAAAAAAAAAAAAAAAACCGCAGTCAAAAAATGAATTGAAAAATAATGCCAAATTTGGAGCAACGATTAT
This sequence comes from Picea engelmannii, assembly GCA_009831015.1. Lineage (NCBI taxonomy): Eukaryota > Viridiplantae > Streptophyta > Pinopsida > Pinales > Pinaceae > Picea > Picea engelmannii. The sequence goes on along the minus strand of ML866057.1, from coordinate 10,069 downwards.
TGGTGTTAAAACCTCATCCGAAATTCCTTCCATCAACGACAATTTTATTTTGATATTTAAGAGGGGTCTGGCACAATTTATATGTTGAGTGGCAATCTGATATATGAGAAACGGTCTCTTTCGCCTAATAGACTTAGTCGTTGAGAAAGTATTTGCTTCCAAGCATAGAAAACTTTTTATTACATCCAAATATAACTGTTTCACCTACATATCTGAAGGCATAAGTTGTAGCCAACAAAAACGCCCACAAAATAAATGACAGGGAAAGGAAACCAACATCTAAGAGATTTACTCTGTACGTGTGCCTAGCTGATGGTTTGTTCTGGATATTCGTGACTGGGTGTACGCCTGGGGTTTTGGAAAGAATCACACCTTTCAAAACCATGCTTGGGTATTTCCAGGTGATTGCGGAACTAGTCTTTACTTGGGTCCATGAAATCCTTGATTTGTCTCCATCACACAAGCCTCTCTTCATAACAAAATTATAAATCCCACCTTTTCCTTCCTCATCTCTGGCATACCAATTTTGCACAGTGGAATACCTAATCTCTGCAATTTTGAGATATCAAAATCCCAATGAGATATGTCAGACTCTCTTGGAAATAGGTCTCTACATTCTAACAATTTTGGCGAGTCTGTTAATTTTCTAGCTATTATTTGTGAAATTTTGAAGCTTACAATTTTGAGAATGGTTCCTAGACTTCTCCATGATTATCAGTGAATCATTGTTGCTATTGTAACACATGTACTCAAGCTTCCTCCAATGACACTTGGAAAAGAGGGGAGATCCCAACATATGAGAGTTCCATCATGGGCATACGCATTAGCCTCCCAAGTCGCGAGCTTCCCCTTTTCTTATAGGAACAAGAAATGTTGGCATTATATTTCTACAACGTAGCTCTCACACGGATTTGTAGATCAACGACTATCGAATATTTCTCTCTCTAGTATCTTCAATGGAAATTTCGATTGTCAATGGATATCGGATCTCCTTATGCGTGTGCCATATCAACAGTGCATATGATCAAGGGTTATATTCTCGAACTTTTGCAACACAAGGATTTGACAACAGTGGTGAAGACATTGTGAGGATGATTTGAGTAGCAGGGGATCCACCAATTCGCTAACTAGCATACTCATTCCACATGGTGATTTTAACTTCACGACATAGGTTGTCGTGTTGTTAATATTTCAAGTAATATGACGCAGAAATGGTGTGACACACTGAATATTCACCACTATACTCAAAGGAACCACCTTTCTTGAGAATGTCATCATCTGAACGATGAGGACCTTCTAATTTTGATACTTTCTTTGTTGGATGAAGCCTGAAGCTATACGCTCTCTAATCAAATCAAAAGGCCTATGCACCTCATATTCAGGTTTATGTTTCTATGATTATTTTCATTTTTCATCGCCTACACCAGCCAACTGCCCTGGTCGACCCAACCTACCAGTCAAATGATTAATCGACCGCTCAGTCAACTAGGAGAGTCGACTGCCTATTATCAAATGACCGTCTCCAATTGATTCAGAGGTGTGATGAACCCGACAGGATTGAATCCCTTAATTTCCAGTAGAGCCGTGTTTTGAAACTCTTGCAAAAACATTTTTAAATGTTTTATTTATTTATTATTATTATTTTTTATTTTTTATTTTATATATATTTTTAAATGTTTTATGTTTATATATATATATATATATATATATAAATGTTTTTAAAAACACAAAGCTACTATATCAAATAAAACACAAAGCTATATTTAATAACTTTTTTTTTTTAATAAGTATTATTCCTAGATTTAAAAGAGAAATTTAAATAATTTAAAGAAAGAAATTTGTTTAGCAAATAGAGACAACTGAATTGCAAATTAAATATGAAATTGTTTAAGCATATTTGCAAATCATCAATTTATTCTTTACTGAAAATGATTTTAGTCATCCTACTTTATGATCCTCGCGATCG
>ML866056.1:9453-21728 GCA_009831015.1 Picea engelmannii | reverse complement strand
CTCTTTGAGACCTTGATTTTCTTGTTCGAACTTTTGAAAACACTGCTTCTTCTCCTTGGACTTCATGATTTTTGCAAGTAGTTTTTGATTATGATTTCTTAGGCGAGAAATCTCTTCATCTTTTTCAATGATGATTTTGTCATTTTCTTCTTGTCGATCTTGCAACTTTTGTATTGACTTCTGGTTATCTGGAATGATCACTTCTGATATGTCCTTCAGGTCTTCTGATGATGGAGCTTCTGAAATTGACTTCATTGTAGCGTCCTGTAATGTGAATTTCTTCTTTTTATAAGAAAATGTTAGAAACTTTTTCCTTGTGTTGAAAATAAAAGTACCTAATGTATCTACCCAAGTTGACCCTATAATTATATCAACATTGTCTTCATAGATTGACACGACATTGAATTGAGCTATGAATTTGTACTCATCAATAGATAGTTGTAGGTTCTTAATTTCATATTTTCCATCGAAAAGACACGTTTTATTTTCAATTATATTTGGTTCTAAAACCATTAATTGGTTTGCCAGGTCAACGTTAATGTGATTTTTCTTAGCGGTCGGGCAAATAACGATGTTGATATTCTTTCCTTGAATAATCCCATTAACTTTTAATAAGGAATTCGCATATTTTTTATAAGTATGAGGGAATCTTCCTTGTTTTTCATCATAAAACTCCATTTTTTTTTAAAATATATAAATATAAATATAAATATATATATGTTACTCTTCTTCACCTTATGTACTTAGGGAACCTTTTAAAAATAATAAGGCTTAAGGAACCTTGTTTTTAATAAATATACTCCTCCTTTAATAAGAGCATATAATATATGTAAAAAGAGTAACCTAGATAAAGATTTGTTTTACCTTTATCTTTTTACTTATAATATATCTTTTTATAATTAATTATCCTTCACTTTCCAAGATCCACTTCACTTTTTTTAAAATTATAGTAATCCTTTTAATTTCCACTAATGCAATTCTTTATTTTTTCCTTTTAAAATATATATAAATATATTTATTAAAGAGTTTAAGGAACTTGAATATCTTTTTACTTATAATATATCTTTTTATAATTAATTATCCTTCACTTTCCAAGATCCACTTCACTTTTTTTAAAATTATAGTAATCCTTTTAATTTCCACTAATGCAATTCTTTATTTTTTCCTTTTAAAATATATATAAATATATTTATTAAAGAGTTTAAGGAACTTGAATAACGCTTTCTTTATTTTTTCCTTTTAAAATATATATAAATATATTTATTAAAGAGTTTAAAGAACTTGAATAACGCTTTTAAAACTTTTAAAAGTGATTGTGTTCAATCCTTTGAATTTCTTTTGAAATATATAAATATATTTATTAAATTTTTATTAAAGAGTTTAAGGAACTTGAATAACCCCTTTCAAAAGTGATTGTGTTTCAATCCTTTGAATTTATTTTTTCAAGACCAAGTCTACCCACTATCTTCACTTAATATATTAATATATATTTTCAAAAGTGATGTGTTCAATCCTTTGAATATAGGCTCTTACTTTTCCTTTACTTTAACTTTTTTTAAATATCAGTTTATTCCTCCTACTTTTTTTTTTACTTCACGACTAGTACTTTTCACTGCCAATTTATTCCTTTTACTTTTTATATATATATAATAAATTTTAATATTTTCCCTTGTAATATATTACTTTTATATATATCACTTTCCTTACTTTTATATATATCACTTTCCTTATTCACTTATGACTTCAATTAAATATTCACTTATGACTTTAATTAAAGCAATTAAGGTAGTGTACCTTTTTTTTTATAAGACCTTCCAATGATTTTAATATTTTTTAAATAACCTTATATACATAGTACTTTAATAACTCAAAAAACTTTAAATCCTCTTTCACTTTTAATCTTAACACCTCCCTTAAGTGTCAATTCTTGGATCATATGGTGTCGGATAAGGCAACTAAACTAATTATTGAGGGTATGGTATGAGGAATCGCAACCTTTCTAAACGGCAGCCTGAGTGTATACGACCTTACAGAAACGGCAGCCTGAGTGTATACGACCTTACAGAAACGGTATAATTTGCAAAAATTAAATCACGGGTGTACGGATTGACAACAGTGGCCAACAGTACAGATCAATCACCTGTCAGATGTACGACGGTAAGGACAGAATAGTCGATGGACATTTGTACGGAATAGAAATTGCGGTTGTACGGTCAGCAATTCCCATCAAAGTTCATACGGACATCTTCAATTAAAATCGTGTAGTTGTAATATGTGATTGGCGGTTGTTGTAATTTGTATGGCTTCTTAAATTTTTTTTTATGACGGCTGCAATTGTACAAATTGCAGAGAGGAGATAGTATGGACTGTTTGCAGATTGAATGTATGTTTGTACAGAATTGATAGCATTGACAACGGTCCTGCAATTTATTTAATGATTGAACGGTAATGCTGGTACGACGGCCTACTGTGCAGTGACAATATGGAATTGTACGGCTGAAAATTGCATGGATTGCAACTTAAATCAGCAGCTGTATGGTTTTCGGGGCTGTATGGTCTTCAAATTGTAGCAGACAATAATACAGATTTCTTTAAATTTATTTTCTCTTTTTTTTTTTAATAGAATTTCTGATTTTTTATTTATTTATTTTTATTTAATTTAACCTGTGAATGGTGGTTGGATTTGCAGCGGAAAGTTTTTTAACAAACTTCTGAGTTTTATATGGCCAAAGGCCTGAATTAGTCAAGGACTGAAGTTCTTATGAAATTGAAAATTTGAATGGCCAAAGGCCTGATCGGTGGTCAAAGACCAGATTTCTCAGAGAAACTCTGAAACGATGGGCTTGGCCAAAAGCCGGTTCAGACAAGGTCTGATAAAGAGATAGCCAAAGGTCGGGATCAGAAAAACGAAGCTCTGATACCAAATGCGACGAACAAAGTTCTCTCACACAAGAATTATCCAAAATACTTGGAATATAACAAAGTAATCCATATAGGACTGTAAACAATAAATGAATAATAAGATATAAATGATAATGAGATGATTACAATTGAGAATGAGGGACTGCTTATATACCCACGCAGGGGTGCCCTTTACCAATAGTCATGTCCTTTGAGACATGACCTTTCATTATTAATAATTATTATTTATTAACTATTATTATGTTTATGAATATCTATTTATGTATATATTATGTTCATAACAAATAACCAACTAGAAGTGACAAGATTCATACACATAGATAAAACTTTGTATTCTGGAAAAATTCTGGAAAAATGGTTATGTTTTATATGGTAGTTATCTAGATGTTGTTTTTAAGTAATTTCTAGTGACAAGATTCATACACATAGATAAAACTTTGTATTCTCGAAAAATGGTTATGTTTTATATGGTAGTTATCTAGATGTTGTTTTTAAGTAATTTCTAGTAATCTGATCAGTTAAGTTACCATGCAGATGCCATACTGCTTGATGATGGATGGGCTTGCCAAGGCAGGAAAAATACAAGATGCCCAAAAGATATTTGATGAAATGAAGGCCAAGGGTATAAAATCAGGTAAGCTTATCTAGTTCTATATAATTAGTTAATTTCATCTCCTCATTTTGTGTTTGTAAGGGTAATTTTTCTTTGCTAGGGTTGCCTCCATTTGATTAGTTACCGTAGTGCTCTTTTTGCAAATATGGAAGGCATAATTTCTAAGATGTTAGGTTTATATGGAGAAGCATGGTTTGTTCCATTCGACTAGAGAGGCCCCTTTTGGGTCTATTATCACTGTATTTGACCTTATAAATCCGAGTGTTAATCTACAATACATATTCATGGATATCATTCAGGGTGAGATTATTGTTATAGAGTTCACCATTCGACATCGATGGTTCATGAGTACATTACGAGGTGGATTGGTTAGTTGGTCCTGTTACCCCCTCGACTTAGGGGTAACTAAGGAGATGATGTCTCGAGGACTGCAGGTAGCAGACATGGAGTGTCAAGAGCTAGATGACCGACATAGCCCACATTGAGCAGATAGAGCCCTTCCTCTCCATCAAAAATCACCACTCATCGTCAGTAGCATATCAACGTCCACCACACCAACTTGGCCCCTAGAGGACAACAGGTCTTGCTTTATGAGGTAACAAGTCTAGTCTCATGGTAAGTGTCACTTTAATAATTGAAGCATTTGAGCATGTTGCAAAGGGTCCTTTCTTGATTATGGAACATTTGCTTGGAAATTATACCTTTTTCCTTATTTCACCTTGGTGGTTGACATGGTATCCTAGCAAGTTGGTCACCCTTGGGAAAAAAGGTTGCTACTAGGGGGTTTCCGTGAAGGGTCATCTTACCATTCTCATTCATACTTTACCAATTTCCACACTTCTTCCCTCCGTTTCCTCATCTTTTGGGTTTTTGAGTTTATTGACCCCAAGAAGGGCTTGTACCTCATTTCATGGGAAGAAGGGGATGAAGGCCCAAAGGTTGTTTAGCTAGCATTGTAAAATTCAAAAGCCATAATTTATCTTTCTAGATGCTCGCCCTAAGGTCCTAAGAGCCATGAAGCGCTTCTCCATACAAATGAAGGACCTTTAAAAATAAAATAAATAAAAATGTCTCGCTTGATCGGGGAATGCATTTGTAGTGTCCTTTAATTTCTAGTGTATATGGCACTCAATGTTTTTTAACTTCAAGTGGCATTACGGTGCTCTTTTTCTTTCCATTGCATTTATAACTCAATGTTTGAACCATGAAAAAAATGAAAGGAAAATAAAGGGCTTGGAAAAATGTTGCATTGCAAACGAAGAGACGCAATGCACCCTCCACAAAAGCACCCATAAATGAGACAATATGAGCCCTTGATATTTCAAGAACCCCATGCCCAAGAGTACTTCCCCCAAACCACCTCATACTCACTACATGGTCTAGAGAGGGTCTTCTTGGGAAACATTCCTTGACTTGGGGATTGGCCTACCCAAGAGGGCACTATGACACCCCTCCCATACCTAAATTTGGCAAAGTTTATAAGGTCTTGGAGCATTTGTTTAATTTAAAAAGGGGGTACTTAATGCACTTGTTTGGGTGGTTCTTTTATTAAATGTGGCTTACTTGGCATGATTCATATGACTTGTGGACCCTTGGAGGGCGTATTTGCTTGTTTTTGTAGGTTCTTGCTCGGTGAGAGTTATTCGTGAAGAGACTATGCCACTTGGACCTTCATAGGGGCATGAAATCCCACTGGATGAATGTTGCGCCCCACACATTGGAGGCCTACGATGATGAATGTTGCAACTTGGATGATGTCCCTAGCACATGAACGAGGCTCGAGAACATGAAGAGAAGAATACGTCACCCTCCTATGTCCAAACGCTCCTCTTGGGTAGCATGATGTCACACTTTTGAGGGGACGTTTGATACATTTGGTGCACTTGGTGATGTTGTGGGCTTGAAGCCCCACATTATAGCTTGATTTGGGGATGACGTGGCACCTTCATAGCTTGACGTCCTAACCTTTGGAGACCTACTTTCACACGTGCCACCTTCGAGAGGAGCTTTATGGGCTTACATGCCATCATTTTGCTATTTTTTTGTCATTTTGTAGCCTATGTTGGCAAAAAGAGAAAATCAATTTGCTAATTATGCATTGTAACTTTTGGTTTGGACCTAAAATTAAGGATTTAATTGTAATGTGGACAAATCATGACTTGGGTTTTGCTCTATAAATAGAGACAAGTCATTTTTCACTTGGACATAACTCATGAGTCATCACTCATGAAATTACTCTTTGGGCTGCAATTTTGGCTCTCTTGGAGAATTTCGACCTCTCTTTTTCTTGTCATAATGGACGCAACTCTTGTCTATTGGAGCATTAAAGGCTAGTGACTTCTCTTGATGGTGTTTCTTGGCAAATCGTTGGACAATTTTTGGTGTAAGGGTTCTCTTGCATGCTATATTTTTGATTCAATGAGTAATTTTCTGCAATTTATTGTCATCTTGCTTGTTTGAATTCAAGAAATATATCTTAAAACCCTAGGAGGAGTAAAAAGGCTTACACCATCCACCAAAGTTTTGTTCTTCTTTGCTATTGAATGTGGGTTTAGACATTTCAGAGTTCATAGATGACAATTATCTCTAGTTTGCTTTGTGTATGACATAATTTTGTGCATGCCGATTTTGTCATTAAATTTCTATATGCTATCAGAGCTTGGGCTTTGAGTGACAGTGAGCATTGAGATTTTTGGGCAAAGCTGAAGGGGGAAAATTTGTTGTTTGTTTTCCTTTGAATAGTGACAGGGAATATGGATGCATTCATTAGATTTGAGGATCAATTGGATGACATTTCCAACTATTTGTAGTGGAAGGTCTGAATGTCAGTCGTTCTTAAGGAGAACAAGATTTGGAACTATGTCAGTTCTGTTGTTTTGGCTCCCACAACAGATCCTGTTGCTTTGGATTTGCATGAGGTAAAGGAAGCCAAAGCTCAGAGGATACTTTTGGATGGTGTGAAGTGTTAAGGTTTAAGCTATTATTAGGTTTCTTTTATTTCATTAGATAACCATAGCATAAATAGGATCACTAAGAAATACACAATCACAAGAGACACATCATTTATCCTGGGAAACCCTCCTGGGGGAGAAAACCCAACAAAAACTTCCTTAATATAGATAGCCAATACAATGCCAAGAGATAACTCAAACAATTACAGAAAGTCCTCTCCAAAGAATGCGCCTCTCTCTCTCTCTCTCTTCTTCTCCAACTGCAGCTCTAGAATTGTTCTTTGATCATCAAGTGAGTGTGTGTCCAAATGAGGTGCTAGCCTCTTTATTTATACAATCTGGCAGGCGCTGGAGTGAGGTGTCTTTTCACTGGCAGGGCCTACTTCTCAATCTGGGTGGTTATAACCACCTTTAATTAATCTAGGGGCAGACTTCTCATTCTGCCTATTACAATTAGGGTCTGACCAATCTGCAAAAGGGGATTTGGTCATTTACAATACCCGACATGATCAATCCGCAAAAGGGGATTGATCTAATGAATAATACATCAATAATAATTAGAATACGCTTTGCAATTACATTATTTCAACACTCCCCCTTAAGAAGAAGGGTATTCTTACAACAACATCAGGCGAGAGAGAGGACAACATCATCAACAACATCTTGGAACATTGACTGGCGTATCTATAAATCATCAGAATTTTTTCTCATCAACAACATCGTCATTCACAAAGGAATGAAATCATCATCTGCATCAATATGGATTAGTATAAAACTAATACATCATCATCACAGCACGAGGCTGGCCACATCATCACAGCACGAGGCTGGCACATCATCACAGCACGAGGATGGCACACTACACAACAATTAAGTTGGAATCTCAACACAACAATTAAGCTGGAAGCATAGCACTAGGATGGCATCTTAACACAACAATTAAGCTGGAAGCACAGCACTAGGCTGGCATCTCAACACAACAGTTAAGCTGGAAGCACAACACTTGGCTGGCATCTCAACACAATAATTAAGCTGGAAGCACAGCACTAGGTTGGCATCTCAACACAACAATTAAGCTGGAAGCACAACACTAGGCTGGCAACTCAACATAACAATTAAGCTGGAAGCACAGCACTATGCTGGCATCTCAACACAACAATTAAGTTGCAAGCACAACACTACGCTGGCATCTCAACACAACAATTAAGCTGGAAGCACAACACTAGGCTAACATATCAACACAACACTACTCCCCTTATCGAGGGAGGTCCTTTCGAACTATACAGAGCTTATCTTGAAAGTGCTCAAACTTTACACGAGATAGAGGCTTGTTCAACACATCGACAATCTGTTCATCCATGCTAACATATTGGAGCTTTATGGCTCCTCTCTGCACCATGTCACGGATGTAATGGTATCATATCTCTATGTGTTTCGACTTGTCATGAAATACATGATTCTCTGTCATCTTTATGCAGCTCTGGTTATCACATAGGATCGTGGTTGCTTCCATCTCTAGGTCGAATAGATCTGTTAACAACTTTCGAAGCCATATGGCTTCACAACTGGCAAAACACGCAGCAATGTATTCTGCTTCTGTTGTACTGAGAGCAATACTTGATTGCTTCCTACTCTGCCATGAGATCATGGCTGATCCCAACTTGAAACAACATCCTGAAGTGCTCTTCCTGTCGGAGACACTTCTAGCCCAATCCGAATCAGTGTACCCACGTGAAATCATGATCTCCATCATAGCTGAGACCACAATCTAATGTACCCTTAAGGTACCTCATCACATGTTTTGCAGCAACTAGGTGAACATGTCTAGGTTCTATCAGAAACTGACTCAAAGTGTTCACGGCAAAACAAATATCTGGTCTGGTGTTCGTCAGATACATCAACGATCCAATGATCTATCTATACAACGTAGCATCAATCAATTCTGACGAAGTATCGACCATAAGCTTCAACTTCGTTTCCATGGGTGTATTCATGGATTTGCACTCCAACATATCAAATCTTTTCAGGATTTCAACTGCATACTTCCCTTGGTTAAGGAAGATTCTCTCTGGGCTCTGCCATACCTCAAGACCTAAGAAATAATGCATTAGGCGAAGGTCTTTCATCTCAAATTCTGAAGCGAGCTTCTTCTTACATTCAGTGATGAGATTTTCTTCTCCAGTTAAGAATAAGTCATCCACATATGACAACAATATCACTGGCTCATCATTCATAACCTTGAAGTAGAGGTTAAAATCAACTTTACTCTTGGTAAAGCCTAAGCTCGTCAGAAAACTGTGTATCCTTCCATACCAAGCTCTAGAAGCTTGCTTCGACACGTACAGAGCCTTCTTCAACTTGTAGACATGAGTCTTCCTATCTTCAACTTCAAATCCTTGAGGTTGTTCTATATACACTTCTTCTTTGATGACACCATTTAGGAAGACTGTCTTTACGTCCATCTGGTGTAACTTCCACTTCATCTTAGCTGCAAGGGCTATGCTGGTTTTGATCGAAGTGTATCTGGCTATAGGAGTGAATGTCTCTTCATAGTCAATGCCTTCCTTTTGCGAAAAGCCATGAGCGACAAATCTTTCTTTATACTTCTAAATACTTCCATCAGCAACATGTTTTATTTTGAAAAGCCATTTGGAAGATACCACATCCTTGCTCTTTGGTCTGGGAATTATTTCCCATACATCATTCTTTATTATGGATTGGTATTCTTTTGTCATGGCATATGCCCATTCTTTCTTCTGAATGGCTTCTTCAAAGCAGGTAGGCTCCTTCTCTAGGAGATCACACATCAAAGCCATATAACTGGAGAATGGCTTAGGTCTCTTCACCTGTCTCGTGGTTCCTTCAGGAACACCATACTTCTCTCCATCTTGAATAGGCTCCCTGGCCCAAGAAAGCTTTCTCTTATGGGAGATCGTCATCTGTGGAGGTTCTTGAAATTCTACTATGTCATGATCTTCTAGAATTTCCTCATCAGGGGAAGCTATGATTTCCCTCACTGGTTCTGCAACTCTGTGAGCCACAGGTTCCTCTTCATATACTTCTTCAAGCTGCAGACCCGAGTCTTTCTATCTTCAATCTTCAAACCAAATTTTCACATTACATTGTACCAATTTGGTACACTTGCTTAGCTGCAACTCAATCTGCACAATCATGTGCTAGCTCTATGTGCTCTCTGCAAAGCACTATCTGTCTCATTGCATGAGAGTATGTCCTCTCCTTTTTCTGTAACTGTTCCTTCTAGAATTGGGACTCTGCACTTGCAGCTCTTCCGAGGCTGAGAATGGCTGCTTCATCCTCACTGTGGATGCTAAAGTCTGAGAGTAACTCCTCCTATTCTATCACGACAATAGCTTCATTTGAAATTGAGGGTGGCTCAATAACAGATACTGAAGATAGCTCTTCTTCTATCATGGGGGTAACACTATCTTTCATCATAGTCATGTTTCCATGACCCGACTAATGTACTACACCATCTGCCACTCAATTTTAAATATGGGGATATCTCCCCCTGCATCTCATACTATGTATGAATCATGGTTGTTCTGGTTGTCTTCATAAATACTTGAACTATTTCTTCAATAAGTGTCTCGGCATAGTCTTCTCCCTCTTGCTGGGAGAATCCTCTGGACACACATCAGGCTTTGTACATCTGCAACATGTTTGATCTGTATAGATCAATCTTGGATGTCAATACTGACTTCTCTTCTAGTCTTACAGAAGAATCCATATCCTAGTCTTTCTGACTGGCTTTCTTTTCTCTTACTGAAACAAGGGAATCTTCCCAAGAGTTTTCATATCTCCTAGAAGTTTCTGAAGCTACGATCTAGTCTTCTCACGACATCTGTCTCTTCATCTGATCCAGGCTTACTCTCGATTTCTTTTGAGTCTACAAGGACTTCATCATCTCTTACAGGGTATACTTGGTGTTGAATACCAAGTCTAAAATGAGAGACATAGTCAGGCTTCAAACGAGATCTGCTTCCCGTTCTAATGTTCGGTCATCTTTGGAGTCTTCTGCTCCTTTCAATCAATCTTCATGTGAGATACTCTGAATCTCAAAAGATAGCTTCTTCTGCATCTTCTTTGGTCCATGAGTGTGTATGGTTAAGCACATGGTCTGCTTCATATCTCATCTAATATGTTGCCTTCTTGAAACCTTCACTATAGCTTTCTCAGGATTATCCCCTGTGACCTGAAACAAGGTCAACAAAACAATAAGCAAGAATAATACTCCTTTGATAATAGAACAATAGCACAAATAATCATTACAATAGCTCCTTTAGAGCTATCACTTGTGGCCTGTCTGAAGCAGAGATCAAAAGTAAGAGATACAATACGAAATGAGGTCAACACTCTTATAGTGTTGTAATCAAACATTCCTTCATGGCAACCTGGAACTAACACAAGAGGTTTCTCCTAGAGGAGATGTTAGTTGTATCAGGCAAATGATTACATTAAGCATTTATCTCAATATGCTCACATGCTACCAAGTATAATACTTTTCAAGGATTGCTATCTCAACTGTAGTGTTTACTTGTAACTTGTCATGTGCAACTTTGAATCTTATCAAGTTAATCAAACCTGGGACCTGGAGCCTTGTCTTCAAGAGTGTGTTGCTTTTCTTCTCCTTTATTCATGATGACAAATGCTTTCTTCAATTTGTCTTCTGTACTAGGACAATATGCTATTTTGACAGAAGGTTGGGTTAGAGAATAAACTCTATGATCTCAACTTTAATCCGTCTAATACCTTGACTTTAATTTTGACCAAAGGTTAGTATGATGGTCATAGCTTCAACATGCAATCTAGATCAAAATAATGTCATAACAAATAGATGCATGTCAGAATAATCAAACCTGTGTTGCATTATTCCTCTAAATGTGTTGGATCTTGAGATCCTTCTGGATCTATGGCAAGAGATCCCTTTTCCTACAAATACCCTTTAAAGCTTAACCATTTAAACATGTGTGAGTACATACCTCTGATAGCATTTGTAGGTAGTGGCACCATCTGGAAGCAACGACAATGCTCACCAACTCTTAAAAACTTCAAGGGTGACTGCAATTGGTACTACAACTGATACTTCAACTAGTACTGTAACTGCAATTGATACTGCAACTGGTTCTGAGACTGCAGTTGCAACTGCAACTTAGGGTTTTATGAGGAAGCCCTAATTTTTCAATCTTCAAATTTGAAATTCTGATTCAGGGGATAGATGCACTGAGCTGAGACGAGTAAGTTGGTGTAGTCAGATTTCTGAAAATCCAAATTTTACCCCCTCAAACTTGACTAGCGGGTTTCTGGACTGGTGCTTCTGGTTTTCTGGTACTTCTGGTACTCTGGTACTTTTGGTACTCTGGTTTTCTGGGACTTCTTGTACTTTGTAAAAACTAGGGTTTCACTTTCTGAGAGATCTAGCCACTAAAAAGTTGCGCTGGATGCCAAAGTGATCCTTGAGGAAGGGCACACTTTTCTAGATGGTTTTGTGGCTAAAATACTTCCTCAATAAAAAGCCCTAATTTGCATGTACGACAACAATGACGTTTTTCACTTTCTCTTGTGAGAGTTGCTCTCTTCAACTTAGCTCTGATACCATGTTAAGGTTTAAGCTATTATTAGGTTTATTTTATTTCATTAGATAACCATAGCATACATAGGATCACTGAGAAATACACAATCACAAGAGACACATCATTTATCCTGGGAAACCCTCATGGGGGAGAAAACCTAGCAAAAACTTCCTTAATATAGATAGCCAATACAATGCC
>ML866054.1:29762-41914 GCA_009831015.1 Picea engelmannii | reverse complement strand
TCTCAACGACTTACAAAAGTGCCAAAACGTCACCCTAAGAGGGTGACATCATGTTTTAGGGTTTCTTTCATGTGCAAAAGTATGAATTATTTAATATTATTTTTGTAAAGGGGAAAGATTAGGGTTTTTGACCCCTTATCTCGTGGTTTACCCTAAATTATGTGGAAAAACTCGTTTTAAGACATTAAATGTATAAATAGAGACCAAGTCTATTTCATTTGAATCATAGCTCTCCCATTCCGAGAAGCCTTCCTAGCTAAAATTTGTGCCCTCTTTGGGAAATCTCTTTTCTCTTGTGCTCTTGTCTTGGTTTCTTCATGCTATTGGTGGAAGAAGTAGTGCACTACCTCTCTTTGAGATTTTCTCTTGCATTTATGGTGAATTTGTCATGGTAAGAGGAGGTTTATCTTATCATATCTTGGACTAGGTAAGGATTTATCTTGTTGACGCTTCATTGCTTGTTACAAGTTTTATTTGATAGATTTCTTAGGGAGTATAAGGATTTACAACCCCACCATTATGTATCAGTTTTTTCTAGAAGCCATTTGTTGCACAAGGATTTACTAGGAGAAGTAAAAGGGTTTACACCCTCCTAGTATCTCCGAGTTATCATTGCTTGCCTTGAGGAGTAAAAGGATTTATATCCCCAGGGAGATAACTCTCGTTAGCTCTTCATTTATTTGAGTTCATAACCCAATAGCTAAAGGAACTAAAAATAATTGCATTGGAGAAATAGAATCTTGCATTGGTTAATGTGAAAACTCGAGATTTTGAGATTGTCTAAATTGGAATCAACTTTATGCTTAATATGCTTGTTTGAGCCACTGGGGTGTCAACTTTGGCTAATTTCTTCTTTCTATTGTCATAAAATTTCATCTACAACCATTAGGGTTGCAGAAACCCTAACACAATTTCCTTAATAACTCGCTATTCAACCATCTAAAATTGGTAATAATTTACCCCTACTATCTACTAGGCCTAGTGCATATTTTGGGTGGTTGATTTCTTGGTTGCAACAACTTATTTGTGACAACCATAAGGATGATAATTATCACTGCAATACTTATTTATGACAGCCTTATATTCATGCTAAAGTCTTGCTCTTTCATTCTTGAGCTAAACTAGTGTTTGCTAGCTTGTCTCTTGTTTATTTAACTAGACTTTTAGCACTTTATTTGCAGCTCTTACTATCTTTTTATTACTGATATATATATTATTGTTTACTATTGCAATTATGGACAAAAATATTAACTTGTTGGTCCACCTAACATATTACATGCATATTTGGCTTTTCTTGTGTCTCAGGAAGGTACAATCACCCTTTGCAGGTATTCATACCTCTTAGAAACCATTGGCTACCACCAAGACTCTTTCCCAAGCCCTTCCACACTTATTATCTTGACCTATAGGGGCTACGCTTCCATCATCCCACTTTTCATCTCATTTCTCCCTAGGGTCACCCGAGATTCCCCCCTTGAGGTGATTATTTCATCTCTAAAGTGATGGGAGTACCTACCTAAGGTGACAGTGGGTAGGTGTTCTCTTAGTTGTCGCCATTTTGTGGTTGGGTCGATATTTTACCAACTTACAACTCGTGCGATAACAGACCCTACTTTGGTGAGTTGAACCTTAGAATAAGAGAGACAAAGAACGAGTGTCCTTGAGCAAACTATGGTGATTCTCTTGTAGCGTGTGGACACTTTGGAGCATGAATTCAAGCAGCTCAGAGCCATAGCAATGCCCCAACAATCTAATTCAGGTTCAAACATTCATCTTGTTGCAAACCCTCAGATAAAGAATACAGAAGGGACATAGGGAGACCGAGAAATGGTTCCAATGGATATCGAAGATAATGAACCCAACCATGGTGAATTCTAGGAAACACTCGAAAAAAAATATGTTGTTTAAAATATGTGTTTTCAATACATCTTTTTGCTTGGTCAATTTGTCAAAGTATATAGCAACAAGTCTGCTCAAATGTACAAGAAAGTGTCTAGTATTTTTTATGCTGAATCCATTTTTACAATAAAAAATGCAAATTCAACAATAAAAATTTACAATTTTAACATTTAATTTATAATTGGATTCTCGCGATGATTACCAAAAAAAAACCCAAATTATAGAACATTTAAACTTCTCTTAAAAAAAAAACACATAAAAACTCAAGCATGTAACTCATGCAAAATATCTCATCTCAACTTTGGAGAGGTGCAATATAAAAAAAATGATATAAAGATGATTAAGTTGTCACCCTTGAATGTCCTTCTAAAAAGATTAAAAGGAAATATCTCATCTTGTGTCACCCTTAAAAGGGTGTGTTATAGAAAATAATATAAAGTTGACTAAGTAATCACCTAGAATGTCCTTATGAAGGGATTAATAGGAAATATAAATCATATAATTTAAACATGACAGGGATCAACCCTTATTGCAATCAAGACAATGTAATGCGATTATCATTATTTGAGTCTCCACCACCAAACTATCAACCAATCAAGACAATGTAATGCAATTAGCATTATTTGAGTCTCCACCACCAAAATATCAACCAATCAAGTCAATGTAATGTAATTAGTATTATTTGAGTCTCCACCAACAACATATCAATCAATAAGATGGATAAAATTTAAAAGATTAAAAAAAGGAGCATGGAAAATCATAAAGACCGAATTTATAAAAAGTTTTCCCACCAATAAGTCAAATGAACCAAATTGAAATTTAGCATTACCTAAGCAAGACTTGCAATTAGATATTTACACTAAAACAATAATTAAATATTAATCTTAATTGATTAAAATCATAAATTTAAAATTATATATATATTATGTCCAAATTAAATAAAAAAATTACTTTAAATTTAAGTTTAAAAAAAAATTAAACTAAATATTAATAATGTTATTCAAGAGAATTTGAATTCTTTAAAACATAACTAAATTTTAATAATGTTATTCAAGAGAATTTGAATTCTTTAAAACATGGAAGTGAAGTGTGATAAAAAACAACAAAATCCTTATAATTTTCAATAAATTTATGAATGAGAGGACAAATAATTGAAATTTGTTACAACATGGAGGTGTGATAAAAAACAACAATGACAAAATCTTTATAATTTTTAATAAACTTATAAATGAAAAAGACAATTAAAAACATGGTGTGATAAAAAATAACAATGACAAAATCTTTATAATTTTTAATAAATTTATATATGAGAAAACAATTAAAAGTTGAAATTCTTTATAACATGAAGGTGATAAAAAAACAACCATGATAAAATCTTTATAATTTTCAATAAATTTATAAATGAGAAGAGAATTAATCAAGTAGAAGATAAAATGCTTTACAACATAAAGGTGTGATAAAAATCAGCAATGACAAAATCTTTATAATTTTCAATAAATTTATGAATGAGATAACAAATAATCAAGTAGAAGTTGAAACCTTATTAAAAAGCATAAAAATTTATATAAAACTTTTATTGTAATAGGGTGAAAGCTTTTGAGCACACTTATACTGAGAGGGGGTGAATCAATATAATGATATCTTTTTCTTTTTAATATTCATAAACCATAATGATATCTTTTTCTTTTTAATATTCATAAACTATAATGATGCAATCACATAAACCTAACAACCAAAAGACACAATATTTAGCATGGAAACTCTTTTGAGAGAAAACCACAAAAACTTCTTTTTATTAATTTGTAGGCACCAACCTATGGTTACAAATGTTTGTAGGAACCAACCTACTGGAGACACCAATCCCCATTGTTGTTTGTAGGCACCGATCTACAAGAGACATTGATCCCCTCTGTTGTTTGTAGGCACCAACCTACATGAGACATTGATCCCCTTTGCTTTTTGTAGCCATTGACCTACACGAGAAACCAATCTCCTTTGTTGTTTGTAGGAACCAACCTACATGAGACATTGATCCCCTTTGTTGTTTATAGACACCGACCTACAAAAGACACTGATCCCCTTTACTTTTGCCAGATCACTCACTCATTTTTCTTTCACCAAATCTGCAATGTGCTCACTACTTTTGCTTTCACCAGATCTGCTATGTGCTTACTACTTCTGCTTTCGCTCTGCCTTCACCAGATCTTCTTTCTTTTTCTTCTACTTTTGTCTTAGATATGCCTTTACAAGTATTGCTTGCAAGAACGCCATATCTATTTGCTAGAATACCAGATCTGATCGTCGCTAATATTTAATCATCGCTCCTTGAATGATATTCAATCGTCCTTCCTCAAATGGTATGCATAAGAATATTATATTTTCACCCACACACTTTTTTTCTCATAACCCTCTTCTCCATTTATACTTTACCGTAAGCTTTACATGAAAAGTCATGTTGATTTGAAAAGTCATGAATTTTATTAAATAATAATTAATTTCCCCCATTTTTATTTTTAATTCACTTTTTAACATATCATGGATAAAATACCACCATGGTTTTTAAATCCATGTGCAAATACCATGTGCACTTTCACTTTTACCCTTTTTTAATCCATTTTCATGTTTACTCCACTTGTGTAAACTCTACTTTCACTTCTACCTTTTTTTTAAATCAACTTTCATGTTTACTCCAGTTTTAGGTAAACTCCACTTCCACTTAACTTTTTCACTTTTATATTTATTAAAGTCACATTTATATTTGAATACTTACTTATCTTTGACATCAATGAAAATATTTTATTCAACAATCTCCCCCTTTGTCATTGATGGCAACCCTGTACTCAAAAACATGTAATCCTCCAGAAATAGAAAGAATTCTCCACTGTCTACAATCCTCCCCCCATCTGTAATTCTCCTCCCCATGTTTGCAACTCTTCCCCTATCTATAATTCTTCTCCTTTGACATCAATGGAAAAGGTATGCTCCTCTTGAGCTGTGCTTCTTTGGTGACAAGATGAGAGGGATATAAATCTCAGCTTATGTCTGAGATATTCAAATGTTTCTCTGGGAAGGGGTTTGGTGAAAGTATCTGCAACTTGTTCCTTGGTGGCAATGTATTCTATCTTGAAACTTAGTTCAACTACCTATTCTTCTTAGAAAGTGGTAATTGATGGGAATATGCTTCGTCTTTTTTTGCATAGTTCCACTTTTTGTGTTGCTCCCCCTTATTGACGCTTAAAATCGCAACGACGCATACTACTCGCAAATGATTGCCAAGCTCTATTACTTATTTATAATAATAATAAACTAGTAGGTAGGACCCCCTTGTATACTAATGGCGCTATGATAGATGTGTTGCACTTATATTTTTGTTTGTTGTTATAATGATTCCAACATAGTCTTCTACAGTTCATGGTTCAAGTCAGGGTTCTAATCATTATGGCGACATAAGATGATTGGTTGGATGTGGATGGCTGGAATCATTATGCATATTTCTATTTGTCTTTAAAAGGAAAAAGGGTTTAACATTGGAATATAAAATACTGTGGCTCAAAGGGTTATAATGTTATTATAAATATGGAAATGATGTTATTGTGACTATTGTATAAGATTTATAAATGCAAGGGCTGCTATAATTGAATATTTTGGGCATATGAAATGTTTTGTTTGAAGTCAACAAACATTCTGTAAAGAAGTGACAATTAAATGGTTTTGGTTTTAAAAGTGAATGCTTATTGGATTATGAAGTCTCAACAGAGTTATGGTTGTTGTTTGATTTGATTTATTTTTATGAACAATATCCATATTTTTCCCTCTCATACTATCACTTTTTCACTCATTATACCCCCCTCATAATCACAATTTCATTTTTACAGCCCCTGTTCTATAAAATAAATTAAAAGCTCTGTATAACAATGACAAAAGATATGGCACATAAATAGGTGGTAGTTGATATTTTTGTTATTGATTGCATAGTCAAATTATTTAATGAATTGTTGAGCAGTACTCGTGTTTTATCCCCTATCATGCTACTACTTTTTCGCTCATTACAATCCCTCCAGATGTCCCAGGAACCCTATCCACTCACTTGGCAATTATTAAATATTTTTTTATGGATTGATTTGCATGGGTCTCATGTAAATTTATGAGACAAACTTTGTTTCATGTAAACAAAATGTCATGTATGATCTGTTAAGGGCCAGTTTCTAATGAATTGTTGCATACAGGATGAGTTTCTTCAGCAGGGGCATCCATGGATGAAATAATAGAGGAAGAGGTAACTGGAACAGAGGGCCTAGAAGGCCTAGATTCTCAATTCATTTTAATGCTAACCCCCAGGAGTTGAACCAGTTGTTTCAAGTTGGGTTCTTCAATTGGATTGGGCAAAGGATAGTTCGACCTCGACTAGAGAGACCTCCCTTCTAGCCCCAAAATATCCCTGACATTCCTGTGCCTCCTAATGTATCCTTGCAACCATAAGTCCCTGCGAATGATGGATGACAAGAGATTGTCAATCCGATAGTCTCTCACCATCGTGGCTGGTCCAATTTGTCATTACCCCCTCCACCACCTGTAAATCCTAATGTTCAAATTTCCCCAGTGCATTCACCTGTTCATTCCTCTCATGCTAGCAAACGGCTTAAAACTGATGTCCTCCATGTGCAAGATAAAGGTAAAGTTATTGTTTCCCCTTCTTCTCCTTCAAATGACTCTTCAAAATCAATGTCCTCCCATATGCATATGAAGGACGATTGTTCCCATGTTATTAGTGAGATTAAGCCTCAAGGTTCAAATCAACCAAAGGCTACTTCTGGGAAGTTCAAAGGGGACAACAATGATAGAAGAAGGATTGCCTCTTAAAGTGGCAAGTATAGATTTTAATTTATGTGTTTATGATTGAGTTGTTGAAAACAATGGTCGGTAGAAAGTTTTGGACAACAAGCTATTTTTTTTGGATAATATGAATATTTACATATTTTGGATATGATTTGAAATATTTCTGATATTTAATATTCAAATTTTGAAAGTATTTATGGGAGCTATAAGGCAACATGTGTTTAAATGATTATCCAATTGTGTTTATTTTTGTAAAGAATAAAAGAAGAGAGTCACAAGGGGTCCCACCTACTTAGTTATGATTAAATAAAGACCCTTAACTATTATTATTATTATTACTTCCCCTAAACTAAAATTAGTTAAGTTTAATTAACCTAACTAAAAAAAGTAGTTGAACTACTTCAACTTATTTGAAATGCATAAAAGCCAAATGACAAGGAAGAACAAGAGGAGAATAGAAGGAGAAAGAAATACTAAGGTTTTTTCTTTTGTTTTCATGAGATAGTTTCAGTTTTCATTCATTCTTGAGTTTATTCAAAGCCTAATTCTCTTTTTGACAGCAGGGTCCTATTGTAGACAACAAGGTTCAAAACTGAACCAAATCATTCAGATGCTTGTTTTAAAGGTGTTGATCTATCTTTGATAGTTTGTGTATACTTCTCTATTTATGGATTAAGTTTCATAGCTAATAAAGGATATTGTGCAGAGTCAAATTGGCAGCAGTATGTGGCAAGCTGATCCAAATTATGAAGTTCAGCTTTTACTTCTTGTCAGAGTATTTTTATATGGTTTTCATCCAGGATCTCTAATTAGACTTTGGTCCATGCCCTCACAGGGATTTTGTAAAGAGAAATATACTTTTGATTTCTTGGAATGACATAAAGCATATTTCTATTCTATCTCATTTGTGTGTATCTGTGACTTGGTTACTTTTTCTTTTGATCTCCACATTTACTTTCTGTAATCTATATATTTTCAAAAAATTATATAAAATTATATGTTATTTTGCAACATTCTTTGCATAAAAAATCAACCTAAACACTTGTAATTAATACTTGTGGATTGTGAAAATATTTTGAGGCTATAAAACATAGGGTGATATTCACGACTATCTTGTCTTAGCCAAGTGAGATTCAAAAATGATTGAGTAAGATAATTCATATCTTTACCTCAACATTTATTTGACGACCATACTAGGGAGATCTTCCATATCTCTCTGGTTGATTGTATGCATGATTATCATTGGAAATTTTATATTTGTTCTTTCGATTCTTTGATTGTTTTCTTTCATTCATGACAGTACCTGTTACAAGGCAGCCCAATATTGAGCCCGGTCTTAAAGATCAAATCATCATTGCTTTAACCTTATTCAGTACCATCTAAGAAATCGCTAATACCGGGGCTGAGTTTGAATGCTCGTGGGCAGTGATTGAACAAGACATAAGTGTCCGAGAACATTGGGAAGCCAGACAAAGACAACCTAGGAATCAACCATAGCTTTTTTTCCTAAAGTTTTGATCTTCCTTTCATGTCCTTAAAGCCTCAGGTCTCTAAGAGAAGAAGAGGTTTATCACCTGAGATCAACCCTATTGCTAAAATAGGAAGAAGAAACGTTGTTTTTTCAACCCAACAAGGTACTCTAAGGAGAACTTTGTCTGATTCAACTAGTTCGTCTTTATCTCCCTTACCTATTGTTCACAAGATTGCATCTATGTGTGGCTCTGGTGGCACTCGAGGTTCTTCTTCATCTCAATCTTCATCCTCATCAGTGACTGGTAGCTTGTATAGTCATCAAGTCCTTGTCCAATCTACTACCAACCCCACTAAGGTCATAAATAAGTATAGACTCTTTCAATTCGAAGAAGATGCTACTACTACTCTGTGGCATGTATCATCTCCTCTGAACCTAGCACCTGCTACTCATCCACTTCAAAAATTCAAAGATCATATCCCTAGGTTTTTAGGATATAACACGGTCACTACGAATGAACACTTGGTGTAATTTTCTAATGCCCGTCACAACCTATGAGCCAATGACAATGACACTTGTATGCGCTTATTTGTTAATTCCCTTGAAGGGAAAACAACGACATATTTCTTTGATCTTCCTCCCAAGATTCTTTCCACTTGGGAGGAGTTAGTTTATTGGTTCAAATCTACTTATGGGCAATCTAAGAGCCCAACCGAACAATTACGAGAATATAACAACATTGCGTACAAAGACGGTGAGACTATCAAGTCTTTCAACTTACGTTTCACCAAGTTATATAACCAAATTCCTGAACTTATTCGTCCTCAGAGCCAAGTCACTTTTATGCATTACTATAATTCTCTACCTTCCCCCTACCGTCATAGGCTTGAAGAAAAATCTATTGACAATCTTGTTTCTGCTCTACATATTTGTCTAGAGTATGAAGAACAACTTGAAAGGACAGGTCTTCCCAAGGGATACTCAATTAAACAAACGTACATGTCCTCCCTCTTACAGCTTGTACAAAACATGAATAACCGAATGATAGCATATGAGCGAAAGGGAAATGTCCCTACACTTACCCCTAGGGCTTCATATTCTTCTTCACCACCCTTTAGGAATCCTAATGAAAACAACTTTCAACCTAAAGCCATCATGCCTCGCAGTTGGTGTATCTTTTGTGAGAAACACCATAAGGAAAGTACTTGTGAGGTAAAGAAGAGTGCTAGAGATAAAATCTTTGGCAAAAGGCCTAAAACTACCATTGTTGTTCTAGATTTCGTAGAACCAGAGGATGTCATGATCATAAACACTAGGAATAAATCCTATGCTTCGAAAGGAAAATATGATCTCCCTCGTACTTCTTTTAACCCAAGCTCATCTTCACCAGCGGCTACTATACAACTTACTAAAACTCATGACAGTTAAGGAACTCCCTCCCCTCTTCCCTCTTCCAAATACAACATTATCAATCAATTGGCTAATATTAAAACTGATGCTACCCTCCCGAACATGGTTGTCTTCCCTGAGCAACAAAATCATCTAAAAAATTTCATGAAAGGAAAAACTCCCACCGTAGCCAATCTCTCTGAAGAGGTAGATGAAGAGGACTCAATTGTAAATAAAGTAGGTGTAAATAATTTTAGACACTGTATAAAAAATCCTCCGTTTTCATTTCTGTAAAGATTATGGACAAAATAGCCCATTGTTGTCTGATTGACGACAGTTCGGGCCCAAGCGTAATGTTGAAAATTATTATGGAAGAGCTAGGCTTGTCTTGTACAAATGAAAATGCCAGAAGCATGCTCTCTTATAATAGTTTACAACAATCGACCATAGGTGAGATCAAGGACGTGAATTTGTTTTTGTGCGCACATACTGAAATAAGGATAACCCTTAATATTCAGGTAATTGACATGCTAGTGAGTAATTATTTAATCATCTTAGGAAGAGACTGGCAAGCCTTGACAGGTGGATACCTCTCACTCTATGGGACACACTTATCTGTTCCTCAAAATGGGAAGAACATCATAGTCCCAAGGGAGGGAAGAATTTCACCGTATATATAAAGCATCCCACAACCTAATGTAAATTATATTGAAGAGGACCTAGGAGTGTACTCCATCTTTGCCGATGAGGACAACACTACCTTGGAACAAATCAACCTATAGGATAGGATGTGGCATATGCAGTTTGATGGTTCATGCTCCAATGAAGGAAATGGAGATGGCATTATCTTGTACTCTCATGTAGGTAAAATTGATAACTTTTTCTATAGGTTAGAGTTTGCTTGCACTAACAATGCCGTTGAATTTGAAGCATTACTTCTAGGCATTGAAAATGCCTATAATTTAGGTTGTGGTCACCTTACAGTTTTTGGGGACTCTGAACTTGTTGTAAACCTTGTACGTAAGATATATTCTCCTAGCAACAAGTTAATGAAACGTTACACCCAAACTGTTTGGGTGCTTATCTCGAACTTGCTATCATTCAACATCACTCATGTTAAAAGGGAACTGAATTCAATGGCTGATAGGCTAGCTATTTTTGTTGCCTCTCCTACTCGGCAAATTCTGCCACAAAGACCTGATTGCACCTTTCAATCTTTGTATCATCCTCATATCCCTGAAAATGTAGTCATGGCAGGTCTTCACTAGTGATCAGAGCATCTGTTCTTTCATACAAAATGAACCTTACAAGCCAAGGGAGATTATATCCATGGAAGACAACAAAATTCTGAAGGGACTGACTCTTCTAGAAAGTTCATTTTCATCGAGTGATGTAGGCAACAAAGAAAAACATAAAGAAGAGGAGTAAAAAAGGAAGGTGGGTGAAACCATTTCCTTGAACATTAGGACACCCGATTGTCCAAAGAATGTTAAGATATGTGCCCAATGTTCTGATGAAGAAAAAATGAATTTCACTGAGTTACTTCGTGAATTTCAAGATGTTTTTGCTTGGTCTTATAAGGATCTTCGTGGTTTTGATCCTGCTCTTATAAAACATGCCATCCCTATCAAGGAGGGCATAAAACCAGTTAGGAAAAAACAAAGACCCATTAACCCCACACTTGAAGCAACCGTTTGAAAGGAGTTGGAAAAACTCTTGAAGGCTAGGATAATTTTCCCTGTTAAGTATTCTGAGTGGGTTTCCAATTTGGTTCCTATTCGGAAAACAACTGGTCAGATCAGACTATGCGTTGATTTTCGTGCATTGAATAGAGCTAGCATAAAATACCATTTTCCTCTCCCTAATATGGAAATGATTTTGCAACAAGTTGCAGGGTCACAGATGATTTCCTTACTTGACGATTTTTCTAGTTACAATCAGATCAAGGTAAAAAGGAAAGATAAATATAAAACCACTTTTATTACACGTTGGGGCACATTCGCTTATGAACATATGCCTTTTGGCTTATCTAATGCATGTGTCACTTTTCAAAGAGCTATGCAAATAGATTTTGACGATCTGATTGACAAAATTACTCAGATTTATCTTGATGACTTAACTGTGTATTCAAAGAACCGATCAGATCATTTTGGTCATCTTAGAAAGGTTCTCCCTCGATGCAGGAAATTCGACATTTCTTTAAATCCTTCTAAGTCTATCTTTGACATTACCAAGGGAAAGCTCCTTGGGCACATTGTCTCTGATTCAAGAATAAGCATAGATACTGAAAGGATTGCTGCGATCCTAAATCTTCCTTCCCCTACTTCCAAAAGGGAGGTTCAAGCCTTTATGGGTATTATGAACTTTGTCCGTAGGTTTGTTCCTGATTTTGCAGTAATGGTCAAACCAATTCACAATCTTCTTAAGAAAGATCGCTCTGTTAAGGTCCTAACCCGCACATAGGTAGATCAATGTATTTGGATGTAATAAAGGTCAATATTAATAAGACCTTTCAATAAAATAGAATAAGGCGGATGTAAGAAGACCTAATAGAAGC
>ML866054.1:2561-20085 GCA_009831015.1 Picea engelmannii | reverse complement strand
TGTCCTTCGTTCCCCACACACTTTCACTCCAAGAATTCTGAGAGCATAGATCTGATGATATTCACAATCTATCTTGACAAAGCAAATCTCAAAGCCACTCCAACCAAGCTAATAATTCCAAGCCAACCAAAGCTAACAAGCTCGAGAACCCCTTCTCCATGAGAGCTCCTCTCCTTTTATAATTTGAAGAGGATAAGGTGAGGAGGTTAGGATGATCCCACTAAATCATGAAAGCGAGTAAGATTGAAACCATTCGGATGCCACCTCACCATGGAAGTTTCTCCTTCTAGAAGATTCGAGAAAACACTCATTTTTCCCACGTGTAAGCATTCTCGCACCTTGCTTATAGTGCAACCTGCGAACTGTTCACACCCTAGCTATGATGCAGCCTGCGAGAATTAGGCATTCTCGCACCCTAATACATAGGCAACCTGCGAACTTCCTTTTTTATAAGGTTTTTACATAGGAAAATGCAACTTCTTTTCTCAGGAAAAGTTCTTCTCCCTTCTCTCTTCAGGAACTTAGGCCACTGACCCCTCTGAAGGCAATAGATAGGTTTACATCATTAACGGTCATAGGGATGACGAAAATAATGTGTAACATCTGGTGGCATTGGAGGTGCTTCTTCATCTCAATCTTCAACCTCCTTAGTGATTGGTAGCTTGTATAGTCATCAAGTCCATGTCCAATCTACTACCAACCCCACTAAGGTCATAAAGAACTATGGACTCTTTCAATTCAAAGAAGATACTACTACTACTCCGTGGCATGTATCATCTCCTATGAACCTAGCAGCTGCTACTCATCCACTTCCAAAATTCAAAGAGCATCTCCCTAGGTTTTCAAGAAATAAAACAGTCACTATGAATGAACACTTGGTGGAATTTTCTAATGCCTGTCACAACCTACGAGCCAATGACAATGACACTAGTATGCGCTTATTTGTTAATTACCTTGAAGGGAAAGCAACGAAAGATTTCTTTGATCTTCCTCCCAATATTCTTTCCACTTGGGAGGAGTTAGTTTATTGGTTCAAATCTAATTGACATGCCAGTGAGTAATTATTCAATCATCTTAGGAAGAGACTGGAAAGCCTTGATAGGTGGATACCTCTCACTCAACATGACACACTTATTTGTTCCTCGAAATGGGAAGAACATCATAGTCCTAATGGAGGGAAGAATTTCACCTTATATAGAAAGCATCCCACAACCTAATGTAAATTATATTGAAGAGGACCTAGGAGTGTACTCCATCTTTGCCGATGAGGAAAACACTACCTTGGAACAAATCGACCTAGAGGATGTGATGTGGCATATGCACTTTGATGGTTCATGCTCCAATGAAGGAAATGGAGGTTGAATTATCTTGTACTCTCATGTAGATAAAATTCACAATTTTTCCTATAGGTTAGAGTTTGCTTGCACTAACAACGTCATCGAATTTGAAGCATTACTGCTAGGCATTGAAAATGCCTATAATTTAGGTTGTGGTCACCTTACAGTTTTTGGGGACTCTGAACTTGTTGTAAACCTTGTACGTAATATGTAGTCTCCTAGCAAAAATTTAATGAAACGATACACCCAAACTATTTGGGCGCTTATCTCGAACTTGCTATCATTCAACATCACTCATGTTAAAAGGGAACTAAATACAATGGTTGATAGGCTAGTTGTTTTTGTAGCCTCTCCTACTCGACAACTTCTGCCACAAAGACCTGATTGCACCTTTAAATCTTTATATCGTCCTCATATCCCTGACATTGTAAAGTCATGGCAGGTCTTCTCTAGTGATGAGATTATCTATTCTTTCATACAAAACAAACCTTATAAGCCCAAGGAGATTATATCCATGGAAGACAACAAAATTCTGAAGGGCTTGACTCCTCTAGAAAGTTCATTTTCATCGAGTGATGTAGGCAACAAAGAAAAACATAAATAAGAGGAGTCGAAAAGGAAGGTGGGTGAAACCATTTCCTTGAACTTTGGGACACTCGATTGTCCAAAGATTGTTAAGATAGGTGCCCAATGTTCTGATGAAGAAAAATTGAAGTTCACCGAGTTACTTCGTGAATTTCAAGATGTTTTTTCTTGGTCTTATGATGATATTTGTGGTTTTGATCCTTCTCTTATACAACATGCCATCCCTATCAAGGAGGGCATAAAACCAGTTAGGAAAAAACAAAGACCCATTAACCCCGCACTTGAAGAAACCATTCGGAAGGAGTTGGAAAAACTCTTGAAGGTTGGGATAATTTTCCCTTTTAAGTATTCTGAGTGGGTTTCCAATTTGGTTCCTGTTCGGAAAACAACTGGTTAGATCAAACTATGCGTTGAATTTCACGCATTGAATAGAGCTAGAGTAAAAGACCATTTTACTTTCCCTAATTGGCAATAGTCTGTGGAAAGCTGATCCAGATTATAAAGTTCAGTTTTTACTTCTTGTCAGAGTCCTTTTGTATGGTTTTCATTGGGGATCTCTAAATTAGACTTTGGTCCATGCCTTGACAAAGATTTTGTAAAGAGAAAGATAATTTTGATTTCTTGGAATGAAATAAAGCAGATTGCTATTCTTTCTCATTTGTGTGTATCTGTGACTTGGTTACTTTTTTTTTTGATCTCGACATTTACTTTATGTAATCTGTATATTTTCAGAAAATTATATAAATTTTTATTTTATTTTGCAACATTCGTTGCATAAAAAATCAGCCTAAACACTTGTAATTAATACTTGTGGATTGGGAAAATATTTTGAGGCTATAAAACACAGGGTGATATTCCTGACTATCTTGTCTTAGCCAGGAAAGATTCAAAAATGATTTAGTAAGATAATTCGTATCTTTACCTCAACACCCCTTAGACTGTTCTTTCTCTTGTAGTTTTTTGAAGTAGCTCCCCCTGTGAATGTACTATTTTTTCTTGATGTAATTGCCGAGTCTTCTCTATTTTACGACCAATCTCCTTAACTACTCCTTTTTCTACTTATTAAAAAGATGCTAAATACTTGCTAGATGTTTCACTATCATAATGCTATTATCTCTTCACAATTGATAGGGTTGGCTGCCTTCAACATTTGCTCATAATCTACTGCTAAAAAAATAATGGTCTGCGGCTATTCAAAAACAAATTTCTGTCTACAACTTATCACATCTCCATGTGCTTTGAATAGTTAAAACTATTATGTGCCTTCATAGCTTATAAGGGATCTTCCACTGCCACATGTATGTTTATGGCTTGGTAGTGCTTGAATATCATCAAACCACCATCCAATTGTCCTTCAAAAACACTTTCCTGAATATGGTCAATGCTGGTCACAATGTATAGAATATCTATGTGGACTTGTCTTTTATTTTGTATAGTAGATACCTCAATCCATGCCAGCTCCCAAGGTTCCAAAAAACACTCACAAAGGCTTATGAGGATTCCCTATACAAATGTGTAGAGTTGTTGTCAAATTTCATTCCCAGTTGTAAAAAATCCTTCAAGGTCTAAAGAAGGAATGTCCAGAATACTGAATGAAAATTATATGCATGCTGACCAGAATATAACGTCCTCCACTTGCACTTTTTTTTCATCAATATTGTCTACCTCAATGGTAAAAACCGCTCAAACATGATACAACAACACTCCTGAATAAGTCTGAACACTATCACCAACAACACAAGATAATCAATCTCTATCAATCTAGAGAGTCTCTGTATCCAATATAAGGAGTAGTACATCTTCAACAACAGTCGAACATGGTTGGGTTGGTCTCATCAAATCCAAGTCAATTCAACAAGAAATAGTCAAGTCAACAAGAAGACATCAGTTGGGTTCGCATATCAACAACTTCAAGTATTCTCCCTCTAAAGGATCAATAAGTAGTAACAATGGTTCTTATCAAAACTTCCAGTTGAAGGACAACCTAGTTGAAACTTCTCATTCGACCACTTCCATGGAAATAATCAGTAAGTAAGAGAAGCGTTGCACGACTATACAACAGATGATACACAACGACATGAAGTCGTGAAACATCTGGTCAAATTATTCCGCGACCATCTGTCAATCCAACCACAATCTATCCTGGTAGTTGGCACTAGTCCACAATTCTAACTTTCACGTCTCTTCTGTTATGATTTCAAAGAACAATCGTCATTCCTTCGATTTTTATCGTGAGGATGATGATAGGGAACATATTTTTGTGTTGTTTGATTAGAGGAAGTAGGCTTGGGGTTAGGTTCACTTACGGGAGTAGAACAACTTGACATATCAACAACAATGTCATTTGTAACAACATGCTCAATTGTTGGCATGTGAGGATCATGTAGCTCATCAATTTGTTCGACACAATCAATTATAGTTTGTTCTTATAGAAAACTAGTCTGAACTCCTCCTACAACAAATATAACTTCCTAGGTTGTAGCAAGGGTAGGTGTAGGTAGGGAGGAAATAACAACATCATATCCAAGACCAGTCTTAATGAATAGAGACCTTTGACAATTGATGATATCATCTAAGATTTAAATACTCTTTTCAAACTTCAAGCTTCTTTTCAACCGAGTAGTTGAGTTTTCCAAATCCTTTCTTAAGGAAACAATCTCAAATTCTAGCTCTTTGCAATTTTCATCCTTTTTATTCAACTGGATTTTCACCACTTCTTCTGTTTTTCTTGCCTCTTCTAATTGAACTTTTAGGCTTATGATAATCTTTTTTTATTCTTCAAGGCTTTGTGACATTTTGGATTTTGAATCACGATCCTCTTCTTCATATTTTTGCAGTTGTTCCTTTTGTTTTAAATTCACTTTCCTTAGCTTCTTTATTTCGCTTAAGGCACATATGAGTTCTTCTTCAAGATCCACTTCTCCATATGTTTCAGTGTTTTCTTCTTCTTCTGAATCCATCATTTATTTCCCTTTGTCTTCATCAATATTTGTTTCGATTTCCATAAAATAGTTTCTTCCCTATCACTATCATAACTGCTTTCACTGCTTTCTTCAGACGAGTCATTGACCCCTTTTGAGTAGAGGCTCTTCTTCTGCTTATAAGAGTTCTTCTTCTTTTCATTCTTGTCCTGTTTGTGGCTATTTTTGCTTTGATGATGCTTTCTCAATTATATTATAGTCTTCTTCATTATCACTACTTTCATTTTTTGCATATGAACACTTAGCAACAAAATGACATACTTTTCCACAGTTAAAGCATTTAAAGGGAAACTTACCTTTTTATTTTCCATATCCCTTTTTGAGTTTTCTCACAAAATTTGCTTCCTCTATGTCTAATTCACAGCTGGAACAATCACTTGATTTATGCTCTTTTTTCTTCATCTTCTTTGAAGATTTGAAATTTGCTTCCATTTTTATGGTTTTTTCATTTTCAATCCCCATCTCATATGCAGTGAGGATCGCATGCAATTCATCCATTGTTAATTGATCAAGATCCTTAATTTCCTCAATGGCGAAGACAATGGAATAAAATATTAATGGGAGTGACCTCAACACATTTTGCACAATCATTGATTCTTCAACTGTTTCACCAAGTCCTCTGATGGTGTTGAAAAATTCGTCCACACGAAGGAGATATGATGCAACATTTTCCAGGTCTTTCATCTTCAGACTCTCAAACCGTCTTCTATGAGTTTGGAACTTAGACTTCTTGACCTTGTCATCGCCTTCATGAATGTTTTGAAGTTTGTCCCAAATTTCTTTCATTGATTTGTAATGCATTACTTTGACAAACTTTGATTCTCATAATATGCACAAGATGGCATTCATGGCTTTTGCATCATTTTCACTAGCCTTTTTCCTTGTCGTATCTCTTGGTGGATTTTTTGGGGCTATATAACCAGTCACGGCTGATTGCTAAATATCAAAACCAAGGGCCATTATATATGTTCGCATCCTTATACTCCAGAAGGAATAGTTTGTTCTGTCAAACAACAAAGCCCTATTTGTAGAGAAACCTTCCCGACCAGCCATGTGTGCTCCCAAGATCTACCTTCCAGTGGTTAGACTATTTCCGAAGGAACCTGCTATGATACCAATTGTTGAGAACATACTGAGAGGGGGGGGGGGCATGACTCAATACAAGGTTGATAATTTTTATTTTTAACATTAATAAACCATAATGATGCAATCACATAAATATAACAACCAGAAGACACAATATTTAACTTGGAAACCCTTTCAGGAGAAAACCACACAAAGTTCTTTTTATTAATTTGTAGGCACCAACCTACAGTTACAAATGTTTGTAAGCACCATTCTACTGGAGACAACAATCCCCATTGTTGTTTGTAGGCACCGACAATAAATAAAATGGCACACAAAATTAGGAATGTTGTAGTGGACAAGACATGGATATATGATCTTTCAAGATTAGAGCAGAATTTGAGAAAAATATAAGTAGGAAGTTGAATTACATTACTTAATTAATTCTAGTTTAATGTCTTTCATTGACACTTTTCAACACTTTGTTCATAAAAAGTTAAATACATATTTTTTTAGCAATTATTTTTCAATTTCTAAATTAAAAAAAAAACATATTATTTTTCAATTTCTAAATAAAAAAACATATTGAATTTTTTTTTATGGGTTAATTCAATCTTTATTAAGGTTCTACTTTTCATTTATCATTATTATACTAGCATACTCCTAAGCTGGCGAATGGGAATGCCGAAGTAAGTTGAGGGAAGTTTTTATATTAATGTTATTAATTAGAATCATAAAGATATTATAATCAAAATAATCTTATTTGAAGTTGGTTTACTATTTTAATGATGACTTCTTATAAGAACTCTCAAATTGGTGAAAAGATTGTAAGTTTCGAAAGAGAGAAATAGAGTGTAACTCCCTCTTTGTCAGAATCAAAAGATGGATAGAATTACCGATTTTGATTTATACATTATTTAGATTGCAATTTCGATCTTTTAAATCAATTCAAAAGGCCCTCAAACCTAAACTTGATAAAATTAGAGATTTTGATTTATATATTATTTAAATTGCAATTTTGAATTTGTGAATCAATTCTAAAAAAACATAACCTTTATTATTTATTTCTATTTTTTATATAATTTTTTTTTATTAAAAGAAATGACATTAAAAAAATACTTTATTAAAAAATATGAAATAATAATATAAAACACTTATGAAAAAAATAGAAATTTTATTATTTTATTTCATTTTTAAAATTATTCAAAAAATTAATATAAATAATAAAAAACAATATCACAACCTCATTAATAAATTTATTTAATTAAAAGAATATAAAATGTGAATCATATCGAAACTCATCAAATCCAAAACTCTATGAAATGAATATAAAAAAATATTAATTTAATTAAAAGAATATAAAATAATAAAAACAAAATGTGAATCATATTCAAATTAATCAAATCCAAAACTCTATGAAATGAATATAAAAAATAGTAAAATAAAATTTCAAAATCAAAATGTTTAAAAATAAATTGATTATTAATTTTTTTTTTTATATTTAATTTAAAAATCTAAATAAAATTAAAAAAGAAAAAAAAATTTCAAGTTAAATTTCCATATCCAATCTAAATATCTAAATTAAAAAATGAAATAATAATATCATATATATGATAGATATTGTATTTATTGAAGTCCCAAGTTAAATTAATAATTAACCTTGATAGGATGAAATGTAGTGTGAGCATATTTTTTATATCATTATTCTTTTAAAATTAAAATTATGTGAACATATTTTTTATAAATTTATTTATAAATTATTTTTAAAATAAAATATAAAAATAATGATTTTGAATTTTTTTTTTCTAAAGTTTTTAAAATTAATTTATATTAATTTTTAAGTTTTCCATTGGCATACATAAAAACTTTTGTCACTTATACTTGTATGTATCCATGGAAACTTGAATATGCACAAATACATGGAAACATTAATATGCTTGTGCGTAGAATTCGAACTCAAACAAAGAAAACATGTAAAAGCAACGATTGAATTTGGCTTCTCAAGTGATAAGAACTAATTATTTTAAGTGATAAATCAACCTGTAATCAAAATATTTTAAGTGATAAGAACTAATTATTTTAATGTATGAATCAATAATGATTTTCCTTATTAGTAATTCACCACCTACTTTAAAAAAATATACATCATGTGACTTTGGACCTAAAACACTGAAGTTGAAAGGAAACTTTCTTTTCTGAAAGATAGAATATAGTTTATTTATATTTATATTTTATTTTCACTAAATAAATTGATTAATATAAATAATAATAGTGTGCTATAGTGTTTTACACATTTGAAACATAAAAGATTAGAGGTAACTGACTATTCTCTAGTTTTTTTAAGCATATTTTTCATCCAAGTACTCATACAATTAATAGCCATTAATTTGGAGTTAAATAGGGCCACTCTCTTATTTACGAGTCACTTGCTAGTCACGAAGGTTACAAATGCCATATTAAAATAATGTTCGTGGTCAATTTTGTATTACATCATAAATAAACAGACTAAGATGTCGTTATTAATGCATCCCTGCTCTATGAAAAAACAACTTGATTGCAGTTACACTCCCTGACACACTTTAAAAATACAGAAACACGTACTCATATTGGTTACCAGGTGCTTCTTCCTGTAGCTCGCTGGATTCATATCTTCCTATATCTTATTACATAGGAACTGACATTTTTTCATATCTTCTTGACATTCTTCAAGATTTGGATTACTTCAAGTTTTGCATCATTCAAATGCAACAGTTCATTACAATTTTAATGCGTCGAATGAGAAATATTCGATTTCCTCCGAAAGATATTGCATATATGGTTATTCATCTCCATTGAGTGGATTTGGCAGGAATATGTGTATTATGGCTATTAGATATATAACTATTCATCTCCAGTAATTGTGTTTGGCAAGGATATGGGCATTCTGACTTTCAAATATTTTTGTAGATATTTAAAATAAATGGAATCATCAAAGAGATGAGTTTTTGTTCAACCATTCATTTTTTAATTTATTTTTGAAGACATGATGACATGGAGAGATTGTTGGATGTATAAATCAATGACAATAGTTGGTTTCTCTACCTTCACGTACATGCAATGTTTAAATATTGTATGCTTACAGATTTATGGTGGAAAGCACTATCAAACCTATGATGTTATTTCTTCTTACATTAAATCGAGATTTGACT
Organism: Picea engelmannii; assembly: GCA_009831015.1. Lineage (NCBI taxonomy): Eukaryota > Viridiplantae > Streptophyta > Pinopsida > Pinales > Pinaceae > Picea > Picea engelmannii. Next base: position 10,929 of record ML866054.1, on the reverse strand, counting down.
ACTTCATAGACATCTAGTCGTCCCTTAGTGACCAGTCCTGAGCGGTATTTATTTTTAACAACATAATTGATTTAAAATTGATCGTGTAATGAGGGGTGTTTGGATGAAGCTTGGCCAACTGGAACGCACACGCGGAAAACCATAAGGGAACATGCAAATTGGTGAGAGTGTCCATGATTTAGATCTTACTGTTGTAATTTAAAATCAGTAGGAAAGTATAAAAAATGAGTGTACATTAAATCTTACAAGTGCACTGGTTTTTAAGCGTACATGTTGAATTCAGACATTACATGAAAAAGAAATGGACAATTGTCAAAAGAAATTGGGCATGATAGATATACGGTTAAAACAATAAACTGACCTTTCCAAGAAAGAACAATGTGTAGTCCTTGTGCCTCGCGGAGGTGGATACTGCCATGAGGCCCCTTGTAAGGCTTGCAGATGAATGGAGTTTCTGGTGGTGGATGATGATCCTGTGTCTTTCATGGTGCTCGAAAGAATGCCCAGGCAATGATATTACAACTGTCTGTCTGTTCCATAATGCTGCTTGAAAGAATGCACCTGCAATGTAGGACTTCGACCTCTTGAACCAGAACGAGATCAAAAGGCTCCTATTGAACCAGAACAAGTAGTCTCATGTGCATGACTCAAAACCAATGCAACTACTCACAGGTACTTTGGGTATTCAAGGTTTTGGAGTTGGCAACGAGGAGGAGCAAAAGCACTATCCCAATATTGGGAGGAGGAGGAGCACGATCCCAATATTGGGAGGAGGAGCAAAAGCACTATCCCAATATTGGGAGGAGGAGGATATTGGGAGGAGGAGCAAAAGCACTATCCCAATATTGGGAGGAGGAGGAGCACGATCCCAATATTGGGTAAAACATATTATTGAAGTACTGCAACTATTTAGGCAACTATTTAGGCGGTGTAGAAAGCGGTGCTTCAGTGATAAAGAAGAGGCCTTGAGATAGGAGAAATAAGCATGTCAGAGTGACAAAGTTAATCAGTTATAATGAAGAGGCGGTGAGATCAGAGAACTAAGCATGTCATATGTCAGACTGTTAGAGTTAGTATGTTAGACTGATTTAAAGAAACAAGTTAGAGAGCGATGAAATCTGAGAACTAAGTGGTGAGATCCTCTGGAGAAGCACTCGTGATTCCAGCCTTTGCCCAAGGCCTCAAGTCATGACAAATCCACTTGAAATAAAAGGGGCACGATGTCGAAGCCGATGCGGTTCCACGATTTCCATCATCATTATGATTAGGATTGCTCAATGTGGCAAGCCATGACAGAGAACACATGGTGCTGGATGAACACCTGAATATTTCTTTGGCCTTCACTATTCTTTGCCAGATGTTGCAATTCGTTTTCTCGGTCGGACTCAGAGGTGCCCAAAACAGATTTTTGGCTGCAATCGCCTGCTTCTCCCACAAATCCTCCATCTGCATTCATAGCGTAAAGAGATTTAAAATTCCCAATTTAGTATGTTAATTCTAATCAGGATAGCGGAAAGAGATATATTTAAACTCTCAAGGTGGACCATCACAAAACTATTTGGTTGCAGAAGGATTTTCATCGGAGATGGTGTACCTCGACGTCTTAAATACTTCTTATATCGCAAAAAATGCTAATTCTGAAATCTTAGGGCATTAAAAAATTTGAAGCAATATACCTACCCAACGGTTAAGCAAGAATAGACACAGAGTGGTCAATACAAATGCTAGAATAGATAACTGGCTTCGGCCTCTCAACTTTCTCCAATTTATCTTCTCCATTGCAGTCTAACTAAGCGTTTTAATCCTTTCACTGTCCTTTGAATTGGGCCGAGAACTGAAGCACAAAAAGGAAGAGAACACAGACATATTTCAATTGAAAAGTTTTTGTCGGATCAAGATGCATGATTATCTAGAGTATTCCGTTCCATTGACAGCTGGAGTGATAAACTAGTTTTCTCGACTGATAGGTTTTTCCGTGTTGGGGCAAAATCTGTCTCTATATATGCCTCACAAAAAGCAAGGTGGTTTGGTAAGCAAAGTGGTTTGGTTGTTTTCTTGGCTGATAGGTTTTTCAGTGTTGGGGCAAAATCTGTTTCTATATATGCCTCACAAAAAACAAGGTGGTTTGGTAAGCAAAGTGGTTTGGTTGACAGGTTTTGGGCAAACTCTGTCCCTATATATGCCTTTGACATAATTACTTATAGTCACTTTGGTTGGCTTAGAGTATATGACACTTTCATTTATCATTATTATATTGCTTATAGTCACATTGGCTTAGGATTTATGACACTTTATGTTTTCTTTATTTCATATTTATTAAAATTAAAAAGACTCGTTTGAATAATCATCTCATATTTCATATTATGCATTTGGATATTGTGTAATTGGAGGTTATTAGTCTCTGCCATGGGACTATAGCAATGAGTTTGCTTTTGATGTGACATTAATTTGCCTTTTACCATAAATTTGTGTATGCAATGTAATGTTTAACATAGGAAAACAAATATATATTTTTGGATATAATAAAAATATTTGTGTTTCTCATTTCTAATTGGTTGATAGAATTGAAGTGTTATTGCTCCCTTCACGTCTTGCAATATGTAGAATTAATTACATAATCAATGAATTTCACCAATCACCACATCTAAATATAAAAAGTTGTACTATGTATTTATTATTATGTATTATTATATTTATATTATATTTATTATCTAATATATTATTTATTATTATATTTATAATATATTTATTATATTTATAATATATTTATTATATTTATGAATATTATAGTTCTATTAAGCTTACGGTTCATTATATATTTTGAATAACAAACAACCCTCAATTATTATCTTTTAACAAAAAATATTCATTACTTATGTATTTAGTTATATTAACTTTCATTGTTCAATATGTATTTCCCAACTAACTTAGGAGGGACTGCGTTGCCATGCAACCCTTGTTTGTTTCATAACAATTCTCATAAATTTTGTTAGTTGTATTATTTATAGGTCTAAATGCTACAACAAGACTAAAGAGAATAATTGTTGGTCTTATGTTCTAAGTTTAAAGTAGAAAGCTAATAGACAAACAACTATACATGTTTTTTTTTTGTTAGCTAAATATCTCTGACTTGCCTGTGGCTGAGATGCCGAGGATCACACCCAACCTAGATTATACTAACCCTTAACATGGTTGGATTTTGAGGTGTCCCCAAGGTTTCAAACCGATGACTTCACAAGTACAGAGTGCCTTAACAACACACTCCCTCACTGACTACTGTAAACCACAAGGACAACAACTATACATCTTACATAACATTCTAAAACATAATTTAAAAAAAAAAATCAATATAAAATTGTTTTGGGTTAAATAAATGTTAACAAAAATGAATTTCCTCGTAGAGAAATTTTCTTAACATTATATAAAGTTGGGGTTGGGATTTTAACCTTGTACGGATTCCCATGTAGATTTGACATTCAAAATAGTATTATTTGATGTCCAAGGGTTAAATAAATGTTAACAAAAATGAATTTCCTTGTGGAGAAACTTTCTTAACAGGTATATAAAGTTGGGGTTGGGATTTTAACCTTGTACGGAGTCCCATTTAGATTTGACCTTCAAAATAGTATTATTTGATGTCCATTGACTCTAAACAATTAAAATATTGAAGATATATAAAACTAAGTTGTAATTTCCTACAAATTATCCTTTTCATATGCCTTTTAGTTGTAATACATATAGATATAGGTAGGTTATATATGATAATGCAATCCAAAGTAAGTAAGATGTGCATGGATTTTGGGTTAAATAAATGTGAACAAAAATGAATTTCCTTGTGGAGAAATTTTCTTAACAGACATATAAAGTTGGGATTTTAACCTTGTACGGAGTCCCATATAGATTTGACCTCCAAAATAGTATTATTTGATCTCCATTGACTTTAAACAATTAAAATATTGAAAATATATATAACTAAGTTGTAATTTCTTACAAATTATCCTTTACATATGCCTTTTTAGTTCTAATACATAAAGATAGATTATATATGATAATGCAATCCAAAGTAATATTGAAGATATATAAAACTAGGTTGTAATTTCCTACAAATTATCCTTTACATATTTACATATGGCTTTTAGTTCTAATACACAAAGATAGATTATATATGATAATGCAATCCAAAGTAAGGTAAGTAGGATGTGCATGGATTGGAACAAACATTTCCTTACCATGGTCAGAGTTCATTTCCTTACCATGGTCAGAGTTGGTGTTGATTCCAATGAATATGATAATAAGAAGATTTCATGGTGCCCTTAAAAAAGAAAGTTCATACTTCCATAAATAGTATACTTCCATAAATAATAGTGGGGGTGATGGAGAATGTACCATAGTTAACAAACGGAAGTGTATTTTGGATCTAAAATCTCACCACCATTTAGGTTCATTATTCCTCCACCTAAATCATTATGCTTATGTTCCTTTGCACTATTATTACTATTGGGGTGTGAAGATGCTTCTTTGAAATTTAAAATTTGAAGTAGATGATGAGAAGGTAGTAATTTTTCCACCTTATCTATTTGTTAGTGAAGGATAGTGGTTGTTGTAAAGTAAGAAACAAGATAGTTTACTAGAGCATTGCTCCCATCTCTTAGAAATGTGTGCTAATTTATGCTTCATCGGTTATTAGTATATGAAGTTTCATATGGAATACAACATTGTTTTTTTAGACTCTCTAAAGTAAAAGTACTCTATACATGCATGTTGTCAAAATATGGTTGTAATGTTAAGAGGGAAAGATCAAATTGTATAGCATTAGGTTGTTGAGTGATAAAGAGAAGTCAAGGTTCCAACCGTACAAAACTCAAACAATTGTACAAAATTCAAAGGAATAACATTGTATGTAGGGAATTCATAGGGCAATGTATTGATGCATGGGATAACATTTATAAAGGACATGAACTTTGTTGTTTGAGTGTCATTAATCCAAATTTTTGGTTCTAGGGTAATTAATCCAACTTTAGAAATTCTACCTCTTCACTAGAGGTCGAGTTAGATCTAGTCCCTATGAACATTCATCCTTAGGGATGATTTGAAATATAATAAAACAACAACAAGCAATGGACACCATTTCACTTATAATCAACCCCAACCCAATAGGTAATTCAAGAGAAAAGATACCAAAACTTATGCCACAAGTTTCAACCCTCTAAGGCAATCTTATCATGCATAAACCAAATCTGAAATTTACTTCATGGAAGCAATATTACAATAGTAAATTATATCCTATTGTCTTCAATATCAATGTTAAACGCTTAACAATTTCAACCTCAACTTATGTCAAATCAGCAAGACATACTACCAAACCATAAAGACAAGGATAATTGGGAATCAAATATGTTATAAGACAACTTTGGATAGTTGAAAAATTCATATATATAGATAAGAAATGAAGTTCAAGTACATACTCTTATCTTAAGATAAGTTGGTGCAACCCTCCAAGTTCTCCAAAACATTATGTAGGGAAAAACATGAAAAATCATAGCTCCACCAAAGATACTCCAACAAGCTAAAGTCACGCTAGTAAGTTCTCCTTGACCTCATGCAAGGCATATCCTCTCCTCCCCTTCCTCAACAAGTACAATTTATGGTTTATCACCAAACCCTAACTCTAATGCCTTCTTAGGGATGAAATCATAACCATAGACTTCTAGATGCTCCAAGAAACCCTATCGCCTCAAGGAAAAGAGATATAAAGTACAAAAAATGAACAAGAGAGAGAGAGAGACTAGTGCTCTTCCTCCTCCTACAATTCTAAACCCAATAAATATAAGATGTAAGCCCCCTAAGCATGGATTATTAATTATGAGATCATCATCTCCAATGTCTCATACCCAAGATCAAGCCCTGACATCTCATAAGAGAAATCTCCCAACAAAGACGTCTTCTTTTCTCTTCATAACTTCTCCAAAGGATTTCTCATGAACCCTAACACCTTACTCCTATAAGACAAGTACAAAGAAAATAGTACAATGATGATGATGAGAATGACTCTATCCTTCCTCTGTTTATATATGACAAGTGAAGGGAGGTCTACAACAATAAGTGGACTATTAGACTGTGAGTCCCTAGACAATTACAAAGTCCAAGACCACTTACATATGAGTTGTAATCCTTATCGATTGATGAGGTGTTGTCATGACCCATTGATGAGTTGTCAATGCGATCTAGATTTAGAAGTGGTCCATGGTCCAATCCAAGTACTATAAATTCATATCATGATATCAATAAAATGTGAACATAATAGCATAAATCCTTTTTCGCTAATTCTTGTCTTGTCTTGCTTGTGTTCTATTTGTTAACATGGTATCAAAATGTCTTTAGTCTTAAGGGCCCCGCAACCCCTCCATGGTAGTCATCCACGAGATTTAATACTGTACTACATGGGATGAGATGATGGTGCCAAATGTGCATCAAGAAAGAGGAGCCAACAATTATGCAAAGGAGTCACGGTACAAACAAGGTCATAGTTATTTTGATTTCTGGTTGATTTAATCTACCACCGTTTTCTTATATGTTTTGGAAAATTATCTTTGCATGCTTCATTAAAGACACGGTGAATGATAGATTGAGGCATCCAACATCCCCTTCAAGGTAAATTGTAGAAAAATTGGTCGCTGGAAGAATTAACTAATTTGTGGGAGTAGTGAGCATCCCTGGATTAATTGTAGATACCAAAGTATGGATTTTTGTGTATTATCCAAAATGGGAAAGAACTTGTAGGTAGCAAAGTATGGAATTTTGTGTATTATCCAAAATGGGAAAGAATTTGTAATGGGTGAATTGAATAAAAAATAAAAATATTGTTGTTGTATTGAGAATGAGATCTGGAGAGCAGAGATCTCTATATGGAGTTAGTGAGAGACAACTTTTGAATTTTGTTTTGAGGATTTGATCCAAACTGTGCCACTCTATTGACCTTCAAACGACAGAGAATTAAGGTCTCATTAAAACTGCTACTTCGGCATACAAATGCATCTGTACCCATATCCTAATACCTACACTTGTTTCGTGCTTGTTTGAAATTGGTCGTTGCTTCTTGGGAAAAGATCCAATTCTGGTGTTTTTTCATCTAAAATCTCTCTACTGCAATTTATTTCACAAGGATCTGCATTAGTGATCAACGATCTACATCTTAAGTAAGAAATATGATGCCATTCTCGCATGTAGAGGCCACCAGATATGTGCAAGAGAGTACACGTTATGACAGCAATCCGATCTAGAGTTTGCCATTTGTTGAAGGCCACAATTGTCGGTCATTGTTAAAAACCATTGGAAGAAATCCTAGAGAATTCCGCAGAGGCGACCTGGTGGAATTCGAGCACTGGATCTCGATTATAGAATCTGTTTTTGGCTACGGATTAACACTCTGATGCTGCTACTTGCTCATCACCCTCCCTCCGACCTCGTTTCGATTTCTGGTATGACATTACTTTGATTTTGGGTGAGCTTTAATTGTCATAGAGGAGAACTTAGATCTGCATATGCATGATCCATATTTTTTCCAGATTGCATGGTTTAACATGGTAAGATCGCAAAAGGTTTCCACAATCACAATTGGGCAGACTCTATGAAATCGTGGTATTCACCACCTTAGGGAAAAAAGTATGTGAGTTTCTGACAAGATTTACGAAAGTAAGATCCAAATAAACGCAAGCCAGCTATTGGACAGACAATATTGTCGATAGAAGGAGAGGTTTTTCAGTTGTAATTATTCCCAGAACACTACCTTCATGTTTTTTCCACGAGCAACATCAACTGATGACCCTGAGTATACACTGCTTCCTCATTAAAGGGTAATGAAAAACTCACCTTTTTGTCATTGAAAGTTGATTATCAAAGGTAACAAATATAATGTGATAAAGTAAGTGGTAACGTGTGGAAGTGTACACTGGATAGTTGGGAGGAATTGTTTGAATTCTCCATGTCAGGGTTCATATCTTGTTTTGATGACATTTTCTTTTTGTGAGTCGATATGATTGTAAGCTGGCCATACCTTGATTCTCCGTGAATAACAAGATGTGAATGATATTATGTTAAAAAATATCTATAAGGTGAATTGCCATTTTTTGGAAATACTTTTGATAATCATGTAATCAACTTGGAATATCGTTGAGCACATTGTTATAACTCTTCCTCATAATCCTTATGAAAGTATAGTTGACCCTTGTTGAAAGCTTAGCTTTTGCTCCAAATCCTTGTGAAAGTATAGTCAAAGAGCTTGAAGACTATACACACTAATGAGAAATTACTTTGTAAAATGGTTCATTGAAGACCTTTCAATTATATTGGGGCATTTCCATAGTAAGAA
>ML866052.1:0-12927 GCA_009831015.1 Picea engelmannii | reverse complement strand
TCTTCACTGGCAGGGCCGACTTCTCAAACTGGGTGGTTATAACCACCTTTAATATATTCTGGGGCCTCTTTAATATCTGTTGGGGCCGACTTCTTATTCTGCCTATTATAATTATCATTTGACCAATCCGCAAAAGGGGATTTAGTCCTATTACAATAGCCGACATGATCAATCCACAATGGGGATTGATCCAATGAATAATATATCATATAATAATAAGAACACACTTTGTAGTTACATTATTTCAACAATGTTTAGCATGGTAATATACATTAGACACTAGGCTTAGATCCATGCTAAGGCCTAACCATGAGTATATACTCCAGCTTTAGAGAATTGAGTGAAAAAACTCATAAATTATAAATTGCCTTAAAATGGCAAAACATAATTAATAAGTAAAAAAACACTCCAGAATAACAACTCATGCCTAAGGCGAAGGTGGCTAAGATCTTTTAAAAGTTCATCATGCAACATCTCTTATTACAATTTTTTATGGAAAAATGTGAAAAAACTGGTCTTATTGACCGACTGAACTTTTGAACTCTGAATATTGAACATGAAAATGTTCAATCTTTGGCAGCTCGTTGGAAGTCCATCCCAGTGCAACTTGGTGGATAACATTGGCTCCATATGGGAACGTGTACTTGATATTTAAGCAAAAAAGGAGAGCATGAAAGAATCCAGAATATGTCCCTATATCACAAACATCTCGCCCAAAACAACGTCAGCGGCACATGTATATGAAGACCAAGTGTAAATCGAAATTGCACAATTATTATACATGTAATTACAAAATATAATATAAAAATGAATATGAACTACTATACATAAAGTATAAAAGAAGAAAGTGAACATAAATGAATCTTAACATGCGGAGGAAAGGGTTAGAGATACGTTACAAAGAATGCCCCATGGCAACTCAATAGCATCATTGAAGAAAGCCTGAAAAAATTGTCTGCTCACTGGTAGTTTTGACCTTCTCATTATCCAACTGAATGAAGTAGAAAACATATGTAACAACCATGTCATAGATGAAATAAGACCTCAGGTGTCTGAAAAATCCCTGTCCGGGATGGCTCGTTGAAGATCCTTTTCCAAGTTCTATCAACTTGGCCCTTTTCTTGGGATCAGACCACCCAAGAAACATGTGCATTTTTTTATTCAACCAAACATTGAAGTCTGGCAAACTTTGTAAAGTTTTGATGAATCTATGCATTGGACTATCATGATGGAAGTTCAACCACTACTCATAATGATCTGGCATTGATAGACTGGAGTTGTCTTCCATTTTCCCATTATCTACTATTAAGTCATCTAACGATTGAGAGATTGGAATTGGGATTGTCAAGACACCACCTTCACTGATCGTTTCAAGTTCATCATAACTGTCAAAGATCTTCTTTGAGGAGATGGATACCTCGGGAGGAGGGTGGGGATTTGAATTATCTGGATACTCAATCATTTCAAACTCAAATTCCTTTGTTTCCTCATGAACAGTTAATGACTCATCTATAGGCTCTTCCGGAATTTTCAGGTGAAATTCCCTTTCTTGTTCACTGTGAAGCTTTGGCTCTATAGGGTCTGAACACTTAAGACAAACTTCTGCCTCTGCAAGGTGAGCTTCCATGGCCTTTAACTGCTTTGCATATATAAATTCTATGGCTTGAATGACTTCTTTAAACTTCTTATTGGAATTTGGTGAAGCATCATTCTTAACATCTAGATTGACTGTTTTCATATTTGGAGGTTTCTTTTCCTTCCATTTTTCCATAAAAGCATCAATCAACTCATTGTAAGTTCTAACCTGATTATCCTTAAGTTCTGTAAACCAATCAAGATCATCATCATCAAAAGATAAGATAAACAACTTCATTCCCACATCTTCATATAAGGCATTGCAACGCCATTTATTAAAGCAAAGGGAAACCTTCTTAACATGACGTCTAGCATCAACAATATTATTACTTTGAAAACAAGGCAAATTTTTAATTGCTTTTTCTGGAATCACATGTGGATAACCACTTATTGCAGAAAAATCAATAGGTTTATAAAGATCATCCATTTCTAAACTAGATTTATTAAAAAAGCAAAAAGTCTAACAGAAATGGACTGGGACCCAAAAATTAATAAGGATCCTACGAGAAGAGAGCTTGGATAACTTCCTCCAAAAACACCTTCGGGTTCAAGGATGAAGCTAAGCAACCCATCAATCCTGGCATACCAAAATCTGGGAGACTGCTTAAGACCATACAAGGCCTTCCTTAGCTTGCATACATGAGTGCCTATGTTATGCAGTACAAAACCATCTGGTTGTTCCACAAAGACCTCATGTTCAATCTTTCCATTCAAGAATGTTGTTTTTACATCCCTCTGATGTAGCTTCCAACCAAGAACGAGAGCTAAAGCAATAATAGTTCGAATGGAGGTATACCTAGCTACAGGGGCAAAAGTCTCTTCGTAGTCGATTCCTTCTTTTTGAGTGAAGCCTCTAGCTACAAATCTTGCTTTGAACTTTTCCACACTTCCATCAGCTACATGTTTGATCTTATAGATCCATTTGTAAGAAACCACTGATTTGTCTTTTGGCCTCGGCACAATGTCCCAAACATTGTTCTTTATAATAGACCTGTATTCCTCAAGCATGGCATCCTTCCATACTTGTAATGTATCTGCTTCTTCAAATGAAGAAGGTTTGGCATCACTAATGTTGCTCATCAGTGAAACATAGCCTCCAAACCTATGAGGCCTCTTCCTTTCCCTGAAAGTTCCTTTGGGAGCAGCTATCCTTTCTGCTTCATGCACTATTTCTTTAAGCCACCCTGGCTTCCTTTTGGCTAGAGGTTCTTCAAGAGTTCTTTCTAACACTTCAGCAGGTTCTAGGGGTTCATTACTTGGCCCTTCACGAGGTTCCTCCCTTTGATCATCTGACTCTTCATTTTCAGAAGAGGATGAAGCTGGTTGAACTGCTTCTAATTCCTATTGAAGCTCTCTGGATTTCTTAAATGCGGCTTCCTCATGCAAAGTCACATCTCTGCTTACCTCTATTTGCCTCTGACCTGGTACATGAATCCTGTAAGCCTTAGAGTTCTCACTGTACCCCACAAAAACCCCTTTCTTGCCTGAGGGTTCCATCTTTGTCCTCTTTTCCTTGGGGACATGAATATACATAGGACACCCAAATATCCTTAGATGCCCTACTTTAGGTTTGATCCCTGAGAAGACCTCTTCAGGAGTCTTGTCCTTCAAGATAGCATGTGGACACTTGTTCTGAATATACACGGCAATGGAGGTAGCTTCTGCCCATAAAGAATTTGGCAGATCCTGGTCAAACATCATCGCTTTCGCTGCCTCACAAATTGTCTTGTTTTTCCTCTCAGCAACTCCATTTTGTTGAGGGTTATATGGCACGGTCAACTATCTCTTGATTCCTGTTGACTTGCAGATATCCTCAAACTGAAGAGATTCAAACTCTCCTCCATTGTCTGTTCTAAGGATTCTGATGTGTTTCCCTGTCTACTTTTCAATAAAGGCTTTATACTCTTTGAATTTATCAAATGTGTCACTTTTAGCTTTAAGAAAATATATCTAACATTTTCTTGAGTAATCATCAATAAAAATGACATAATACAAACAACCACTGAGTGAGGGAGATGACATGGGACCACATACATCAGAATGAACTAGATCTAAGATGCCCTGAGCTCTGTTGTCACTACCAGGAAATGCTTTCTTTATATTTTTACCTAGCATGTATCCCTTACAAATTTCATTTTTACTAAGAGAAATAGAGGGCATGCCACATACCATGTTTCGTAGATCTGAAAGAACTTTGTAATGAAGATGTCCAAGTCTTTTGTGCCACAACTCGCTGGAGCTAGTCGCATCATGAGCCAATGCCTGAACTGACTGTCCTGACACAACGTACAGTCCTCCACTGCGAGTTCCAAAGGGTTCTGATGTACTTAAGTGGCTACCTTTAGCCCATAGTAGTGCCTTCCTGTCCTTGAAGATCACCCAATATCCCTTGTCCTCAAGAGTTGCAACTGATAGTAGATTCTTCTTGAGCACTGGAACATATAATACTTCATCAACATGAAGTCTAGCCCCAGATTCCAATCTAAAGGAGATAGAGCCTAATCCCTCTATCTTGTAACATTTGTCAACCCCAAGCTCAACATGCTTTACAAAAGATTTTGTTTCGAAAACTGAGAGGATCTCCTTGTACCCTGTCATGTGCTTTGATACACCACTGTCTACTAACCAAGTTTTCGGCCTCGTGAAAACTGAACCGGATAAGGCAGAAACCAGTTAATATTCTTTTCTATTTTCTTTCTCATTAGGACTTTTCTGATTTCTTTTGGATTCATCATCCTCAGCAGTTGAGGCATGATGTTTCCCTTTCCTTGGATATTTCTTTCCAAACCAACAATCTTTAGCAAAATGACCCAACTTATTACAACTAAATAATCTTAGATGTATCAATATTCTTGCCTTTGAATGTACCTTTGGTGTTTGGCTTCCTCTGAGAACCTTTCTGGAAAGTGCCTTTCTTCTTTCCCTTGAATCTTGATGCTAAAGTTGAGTTCTCTTCTTTCGTTGGCTCGCTCCTAGTAGCTGTGTGACTCTCCTCCTAGAGGCAATCATACCATAACCTCTCAAACGTGGGTTGAATCTCTCTCCCACTTACACTGGATAAGAAGGTCTCCCGTGAAGAAGGAAGACCGTCAAAAATGGTTTGCACTAAATCATCATCGTCCACTGTCACCCCTATGACCAAAAGTTGATCTCTAATCTGGGCTATCCTAGAACAGAAAGATGCCACTGATTCACCTTTCTCCATCTTCAAATACTTAAACTTGTGCTTAAGTCTCCTCTTCTGACTTGGAGCCTGTTTCTCATAAAGATTCACCAAGGTATCCATACAGTCCTTGGCAGTCATTAATGAAGTCATTGCAGGCATTATACTGTCTTTGACTGAGTCAAAGATGATTCGTTTGGCCTTTACTAGACTCTTCCTGAAGGTCGCTCTTCCTGCATTATTCGTGGGTTCCTCCACCACTGTGGTCACATACTGCTCAAGATCATGCTCCTGCAAGATATTTGTTATCTGGAGCTTCCACACATTGAAGTTGGCAGCTCCTTCGAGCCTATCCTCGGCTCTAACTGAAATGGATGATRCCATGAACTTCACACTGCAAACTTAATCAAGCTAGATTGGATCTGTGTGTACCTGTTGCTGCACTTCAACACGTTTAACACACCCTAAGCTCTGATACCATGTTAAATTATGAGCTTGATTTCTTATGCGGATTAATTCTTTTATTTTCTTCAACACTTTGATTCCAGCTTAATACACTTCAACAATACCAAATCATAACCGAATAGCAATAACTATGTAGATAAGTAAGCATGCACATCAACAACTCATATACCCTGGGGAAACCCTATACAGGGAGAAAAACCCCAGCAAACGATATTCCTTTATTGCATTAATAATGTAAGATCACTTACAAATATCCACCATGAATGTTTTTCTCTTAAAGAGCTGGCCAAGATGACTTTGACCTGACAAAAACCTAAGAGACCTTGTTGAAATACACCTCTGATATGTTGCCTCTATTGTTGATATACAACACTGATATGTTGTTGATATATGCCTCTGATATGCAACCTCTATTGTTGATATACAACACTGATATGTTGCTTTGGTATGTTGCCTCTTTATCACTGATATGCTCCTCTATTGCTTCTCTCTTAACCTGCATATCGAAACTGTATTGAAGAGAGGGCTCAACCTCTGCTTATATAGGCTGAAGAGGAGAAGAGGAGAGACTCGAAATAGTAACCTATTTGCATGCTTTAATCATAACTCAGCTTCATACTTTAGTTCGAACTTAGAACTAGACTTGAGACTGGTATACTCTAGTTCGAAAATAGAACTAGACTTGAGACTTGCATTTCCTCTGGTTGTAGACACTTGTGTCTTGCAACCCCCTATAGACACCTAGGGGGGTCCCAAGAAATGAATCTAGGAGTTTATTCTTTCATTAACCAACATAAAGCAAAAGTATACACAGATCAATTATTCACCATGAGATATATAAAACATATACTTGCATAAAAAGGATACTTAAGACACAATTGTTAGATGCAAGTAAATTCACATTTGCTTCCAAGTAAATGACTGAAAAAGAGTATGAAGCATATGGCTTTGCAAAATGTGTAAATGAGACCAGTGCCTTAAAAGTATTCATGGGCAATGTAGATCGCGTGTTTTATTAAGGTAAACTAATGGTAAATAAATGAAAGATTGTGTGGCCTCTTTGAGACTACTTCTTTGTTTGGAAACTTGCGGAGAACTTACCGAAGCCCCAAGGACCTCACCAGTAAGTTCACTAAAGGTGTCAGATCTCCAAAACGGGTGGGAAGCCAAGTCCCGAGAGGGCCCGCCTTACTTCACACACTCCCTTTAGGTGTTTTCCCGCGCATTAAAGTAGCAACTATTGAGATTTCCCTAATTATTCTATCACCACTGACCAACCCAGCGTGTATGAAACTTACTCCCAGCAGATCGAGACTAGCTCGCAACTGAAAGGGCCAGGAACCGCACTGGGAGTTGAGGGGAGTTGTTTATTTTAAACAAGAAATTGCATGAAACGAAATCTAATCTAACAATTAGTGTTCTACTTTGCAAAAGGGAAAACTAATCTAGCAATTAAAATCTTACTTTCCAAATGAAATCTAATCTATGTGAATATTTATTTAACTTTATTGTTTCTGTGAGATTGTAGTGCTTTGTGATGAATTGAAAGATTAAATTTAGCTTATCCTTAGCTATGAAAATTGAATCTAACCTAAATTGCAAAATTTTAGACAATCACCAAAAACATCGTTCCCCTAGGGGGGATGAAGAGTGGGAGCTTGTAGCCCCACTGATTTTTTTAAAGAAACTACACAACTCTTTATGGGAGTGACTTGTGACCATTCATTAGGGGGGTCACCAGTCATTACAATGTTTTACAAATATTTGTTGAAGAAAGGGGTGAATGTTAAATTATGAGTTTGATTTCTTATGCGGGCTAATTCTTTTATTTTCTTCAACACTTTGATTCCAGCTTGATACACTTCAACAATACCAAATCATGACCGAATAGCAATAACTATGTAGATAAGTAAGCATGCACATCAACAACTCATATACCCCGGGGGAAACCCTGTACAGAGAGAAAAACCCCAGCAAACGATATTCCTTTATTGCATTAATAATGTAAGATCACTTACAAATATCCACCATGAATGTTCTTCTCTTAAAGAGCTTGCCAAGATGACTCTGACCTGACAAAAACCTAAAAGACCTTGCTGAAATACACCTCTGATATGTTCCCTCTATTGTTGATATACATCACTGATATGTTGTTGATATATGCCTCTGATATGCAGCCTCTATTGTTGATATACAGCATTGATATGCTGCTTTGGTATGCTGCCTCTTTATCACTGATATGCTCCTCTATTGCTTCTCTCTTAACCTGCATATCAAAACTGTATTGAAGAGAGGGGTCGACCTCTGCTTATATAGGCTAAAGAAAAGAAGAGGAGAGACTCAAAATAGTAACCTATTGCATGCTTTAATCATAACTCAGCTTCATACTTTAGTTCGAACTTAGAACTAGACTTGAGACTGGTATACTCTAGTTCGAAAATAGAACTAGACTTGAGACTTCAGTTACAACTTAGCATTACACTTTAGTTCGGAAATAGAACTAGACTTGAGACCGGTATACTTTAGTTCGAAAATAGAACTAGACTTGAGACTTCAGTTACAACTCAACATTACACTTTAGTTCGAAAATAGAACTAGACTTAAGACTTCAGTTGCAACTCAGCACTACACTTTAGTTCTAAAATAGAACTAGACTTAAGACTTCAGTTACAACTCAGCATTACACTTTAGTTCTAAAATAGAACTAGACTTGAGACTTCAGTTACAACTCGACTCTTTACAAGGCAATTTGAAATTCTCTTCATGGTGGATAATGTTACACGTGCCAACGCACTAGATCAATACATTTATATCATTTGCAATATTAGGAATATCGTTTGTTTCTAGCTCATAGGAATTTTATATTCAACCTAACTTTTGCTAGATGCCTTGACTTTTGCTCATGGCTCACAAGGCTTGACTAGGCTCACAGAGGTTGTGCATTCCCCCTGACTTTTGCACTAGTCTTTCTATGCTCACAGAGGTTGTACGTTCCCCCTGACTTTTGCACTAGACTGTCTATGCTCACAGAGGTTGTACGTTCCCCTTGACTTTTGCATTAGACTCACATAGCATCTCGTTCGTCCTGACTTTTGGTTTGACTCATAGAGGTTGTATGTTCCCCCTAGCTTTTGTCAATACCTCACAAGACTGGTTGATTCTCCAAATCTCCCTGGCTAGCCTCAGGGTGGCCCATATGGCCTCTCATTGGAGAATGACTGTCGATGCTGCTAAATTTTGTTGAAATAATGTAACTGCAAAGTGTATTCTTATTATTATTTGATATATTAGATTTGTAGAAAATGCTTTTCCTTTAGCACTAGGAGTAGTTGCCCTTGAGGCATGTGTGCCTCGCATTGGAGTCAAACATCCTCTAGAAGAAATAGAAGACCCTCGAGAGAGATGTCCCCTAGAAGAAGGTACCGGTAGAGGAGGTAGACTGCTAGTGCTACCACTAGGCCTATCTCCCTCTGACTGTGACTGTGGCTCTGCTGGTGGCACACTTGCAGACTCGACATGAAACTGAATATCCTCTGGAACATCCTAATCCAAGTCCTCAGAGATACCATGATCATCACCACTATCCTCTAGCCAATCAAGGGCAGTGTCAATAATAGGTTCCTCAACCTCCACCCTCCATGCAGCAGTGGTGTCAATCCCATCCAATGAAATGGCCTTCGCATCAATTTTTATCTCAAGTTGCTTCACCCACAACCTGAGATTGTAGTAGACGTAGACCAAATCATTAAGGCGTGAGGTAGACCAAATCCACAAATCTGACCCTTGAATCCACAAAATCCCAATGGAAAACTCTTCCTTGGCTGGTTGAATGGCTTGGCTCTCCTCCTTGACTAAATGCACAAATAAAACTAAAAAACCCCCTCACAGACCCTTAAACGCGCAGAATTTTTTACACATGCGATTTTTTCCATTGACCCACGATTTTTTCCTGATTTTTTCCGATTTTTTCCCCATTGTTTCAGCGATTTTTTGAGAAAAAATCGTTTTGGCCAAAAACTCGCGATTTTTGCCAATTTTGGCGATTTATCGCCGATTTTTGTAACAGAGGTACAAATACATCTTTCAAAAATTATATCTAGAGTTTTTAAAATTTTATGTTGTCATTCCCATAAAAATTGGGACATATCCCACATATGTACCGGAACCTCATTCCCTTGCCCCTGTTCTCATCCCTGAACCTTAGGGTAACAAAGTGTAATTTATATAACAAGAAATTACAGAATTTAATAAAATCTATTAAATGCATGTGATGTTAATATATTCATGTGTTTTTACTTATTAAAAATAAGGTATATTGTTATGTATTTTAACACATTTTCGGACCATCATATTTATATGTAAAAAATGTATTGATTCTAACTATGCCACAAAACAGGCTAAGGAATTATTATTATCACCTGCTGGTACAGCTGCTCGGCTCTAGCAGTCATTCTTTTTCCGCGATACACACCCCAAAGAAATTTAGTAAAAGCAAAGACCTGTATGTTGTGCACCATGCCAATATTCCAGTAAAAAAAAGGCTTCCAAATGAATATCTATGTTCAAAAATTACGCAAATTTGGGGAGAATTTATAATTTGAAAAGCATACCACTGGAGAAACTACAAACAAAAATAAATAATGTTGGGAGATCCATTCTCGAGTACGACACTCAAATGGCTTATATTGTTCTGCCAACCAATCAGGACACTTGAATTCCTCCAACCTGTACATCATACAAAACCTACGAACTATGATTTTCTCTGATCAAAATGGTTAAATGTACGTGACTTAGTAAATGTGCTTTAAAATCAGTTAATAACTTAATCTTGATGTACAAACCCGTCAAATCTTGTCTTTATCTCAAATGAGCTGTGTATGATCTCCATTGCCTTTTCTTCTACAAATGCAACCTCCTCATCAGTGTTCAGGCTGAACTGCATCTTTAGCAGAAGTTGATGCACTTCTCTTCTAAGGTCATCGCCAAGAAACTGAAATAAAAAGATAGCCAGTTATTGCTGGCTAAATGAAACCATTTTATCAAGTCCTAAATTCGCATGCTTTCTCAATGATAACTTTCTTCCTGCCTATCCTAATAGCACTATTTCTGGATTAATCTTCATTTGAGATCTTGCCTGCTAAGAGATTATACATGAACTCATAAAATTCAAGGAATCCAGTTGTGGAACCAGACCCAAAGTATCCCAGCTCCATTACACAATGATTGAGCATGTAGTCCACAAGCAAAGCCTTCAATCCAATCAGCCTGTATATCAATACATAGTATAAAAGTCCTTCAATAAAGCATAACCCACTTTCACGTTTTCAACTAGTAAAAAAAAATCTCAAGGCACTCCTTGTAGATAAGCAGATTTAGCATACAAGTTTTTGGGCTTTCTTCTCAAGCTCTCTGTTTTCTTTACACAATCCCTGGTACTTTTTGAACCCAGGAACACATTCCAGTTTGCCCCCTGAACATCTACCATGCTCTGGACAAGGTAGACAAGAATCTGCAAGATGAGAAGCATGAAGAGGTTAATCATAAACAGAAGCACAGGAATAATCCTGAAAGGTCTGATGGTCATCATCTTAAGAAATATTGAGCAAAATCATTTACTTGAACTTCCTTTATGCTTGTAATAAACTAGATAATGATCCTCTCATTTCATGTTTTATTATAACTAGATAGTTTGCGAGAAACTCGCACTGGGATGATATGGTCCAAATGACGAGAGCAGAAGGTACAAGGTAATAATTATCAATAACAGAGATTGTAGCGTGCCTGGATGCAAGTGGCACACTACTAATACAAATCAATGTTGCAAATATCATGTCGGCAAATATATCACCGAGGAACTTTTCAGCCAAATAGGAGAAAATATCGGCAAACTTAAAAAATTACAAAAATATTCCTTCTTTTTTCATTTTTTAGACATCTAAAGCAACAACAACATCAAACAAACACATTGCCACATAAATATGAACATAAAACTGATATATAAGATGATTAAGATGGCAAGTGATATATCACAGATCGATACTGAATCGTGATAGCTATTCTAAGTCCTGACAGGCTGATACAAAATCACATCAAAAAAATAATAAATGTATCTCACGATTCATCACCATTAGTCATCTAGAATCTAAAATGATAAATACACTATGGAATCATCAATTCCCTCTACCCCTTTTACAGGCAAAGGTAACTGCTCTTCCTATGGAAGCAGTGGGTGTTGGGTCTAAGGTGGGAGGTCATGGGGCTGAGGTGGAACCCAGAGTGGAAGTGAAATGTCGCCTGCTAGCTACCTATATCTATGGAGGTGGCGGCCATGGAGCACTCTCAATCTCCTCCAAAGGTGTCTACATTGGAAGTGGGAACATCCTCATGCTCTTCCTCCCCCCTCCCCCGACACCTCCTTCAGTGCATTGACATCCTCCTCCAACCACTCAAGTGCCTCGTCAAGACAGGCCTCCACCCTCCACTGAGTCGTGGTGTCAATCGCATCCAATGAAATGGCCTTCATGTCAGGTGTTTTGTCAATCTGCTTCACCCATAGCCTGAGCTTGTAGTAGACGTAGACCATGTCTTTAAGGTGCTGGGATTCTAACCTGTATGAGGATCATATTATAATTAGAGGGTGAAGGGTCATAAATTAATAAATTATAAAAATTAAAACTTTAACTGTAACATTTCTAACTTGCTGCGCATCTTGATGTGTTTTTTTTCAAACACACCTAGTTGCACTCACACCCTAAAGTGCTGCTAGTTTGAATGAGCACCCAAATGCCAAGTTTCTGTATATCTAGTACTCTTCTGTCATAGTTTGTCCACCAAACATCTACAACGAATAAACAGGAAAACAAAAACACAAAGACTTATATTATATTTCCGTCAAGTAGCAAATAGATAGAAAGGAAATACATTCAAATCAAAAAGTTTGAAAGAAATTGAACATTACATGCACTCTAGTGGTCTTGTCTTGGACGACTATGTCATAACCAAATGTCCAGGAACATTTCTTTCAGTGATCCTGCTTATGCTATTATTATCTAGTAAATTGAAAAGAACTTAATAGCAACTCTAAATTTAACAGAAGGTCCATGTTATCGCACAGTTTGTAGTTTAAGTTGAATGGCTAAAAGATAAAGGTCAAACTGGGGAAACAGGAACATTCCCCACCCAATGTCACCACAATGGGGAGGTTATTTCTATTTAGGGAGGTTAGCCCAGGGGAGACGTCCCCGGTAACCTGGGGTTCTGAAGAGGCTGGGATATAAGATCAAAGTTAAGTTTCCCCTTCACAGGTTACCACCAAAATCAGAAGGTCCGGCTAATCAGCCAATAATGAAGTATAGTCCCAAATGAGAACACCTGCCCGTAACAAAGCAACAATAGAAAAATATGTATGCAGGCTATATACAAAGGGTTAGCACTTCATATGACCATCTGATATAATTTAAGCAATGCAAAGTAATAGATATCAATGAGATCAACGTTTTGTCAATTATCTATGGAAAGGGCATTAATTCATCAATAACTATCAAGATGACAAAGCCAATAATGTATTCAAACAACGCACCAATCAATAAATGCTTTAGATCATCATTCAATTGCTTATAAAAGTCAGAAGCTAGCTACGTCAAAAATAACCAACTATGACGTCA
>ML866051.1:0-14231 GCA_009831015.1 Picea engelmannii | reverse complement strand
GCATTTCTTCACCTTCATCAAGAGTCCAAGTAGGATTTTCTGGAGGCTTAGTTGGTGTAGAAGTTCCCTTTTTGGGTGGCATGTTGGCCAAGTATCACTTTTGAACCTTGATTTTGAGGTGGTTTTGCTAGACAATATTTCTTTTGTTGTATCTCCCAAGTTTCATCCCTTTTGGGTATGAAACTTTATTTTATGTAGTTCTTTGATATTTTTTCTCTGCAATGCCATAAGTCTGATCAAAATTGGATGTGCCAGGTGGAATTTATGGTAACTTCCCCACAACTTGCCGATTTTTTTTCTTTCCAGGAGATCTCACTTGTATAGCGTGCCCCACCCAAAATAGTTGATATAAAATTCTAAAACTCGCACCAAAAATACTACAGACTATCCACGATCCAATGAAACCAGCCCCACACAATTTGGATACTCTAGGAAGAATTTATTATTGTTTTACCTGGAACACTTTCTTGAGACTAGTCAATAGGACTAGTCAGATACCCTATCTTACACAAGGTGTATCTACAAATTTAAGATGACCCAGAAGATGAACTTTTACCACAGATACCTTTATAATTTATTTAAATAGCCACATAGTTCAGAGTCTAAAACGTTATAGAAAAAAATTTATAGTGAAAATGCCACAATGACTCAGTTCAGGATGATTCCAGAACCCTATCTTTTACAGGCTGTATCTCCGAAATTATAATGCCTCGAGAGCTTAATTTTGAACCCAACGTACCTTGATCCGTCTACTAAATATCCTCCAAGCCATTCCTTCTGAAATGTTGTATAAAAAAAGTTATAGCGAAAATGCCAAGGTGTCTCATATGTAGTTGCGAAACCCCGAGACCTTGATCTCTGATACCATATGTTAAGAAAAAAACATCAATATAGCATAGAAAAACCTCAGAAAAAGTACTCAACACCTTGAAAAAGGGATAATTTCAGATAATAAGCCTCTTCTAGGGGGAAACCTCCTTTTACCCCACTTAAATGTTCAAGTGCAAGATGATTCAAAATGAAAATGTCTCCTTGGTATATATAGGAGACTAGGAGGTATAATTACAACCAATGGCCTAAATCTGACATAAATAAAATAACATTACTAATATAATATGCCCCAATTAAGGGGTAATGAGCCAATATTAGGGCTTAACATAACAGTATCAGACACAAAATTCATAAATCAATATATTTCTCAAATATTATTTTTATTTAATCGCTCTTACCCCAAATTGTTCTATATCTCACCTTAAAATTTCCATCATTTTTTCCCCTTTGTTGTAAGTGGCTTAGACCTAGCCAATTGAACGAGTTCCATATTTTCCTTTCTCAATGATTTTTGAATTGTTTCCACCAGGTTGATGGAATCATATATTTCATTCCACACGTCATCCTGCTCCGATGGTGTACACATCTACATAAACAAATAAAACTGTTAATTCAAATATTGTAAGCAAGAATTGATATGGAAATCACTATTATACCTATTGTGAGCTAGTTAATTCCTTCCCACGATCACCCTACCACATTATAATATGCATGACAATTTATAATGTTAGAAAATAATCTAAGAATCATGCGCTATTAAAATGTATGTTAAATATATAATAAGGAAAACATTAATTACAGGTTTGGTATACTATTAGAACATATCTACCCCCATAATATCAATGCTTCCATCAATTCGATTCAAATCATAATCGATAAACAATTCTTCCCCTCCAGCTATTGTTTTCATTGAACATACGAATATTCAATTTCCTTCACACACCTAAAATATACAATTGGGTTTATTTCTTGTTGTCTAAGGTCTTGTACTATTAACAATCCCTACAATATTTTCCGATGACTTTGGCCTTCCATCAATATACACTATATCTCCTTTATTTTGATCATTTTCTTTTAGTTGTATATAATTTGCAACGATTGCATATCTCCACACACTTGGCATATATCAGACTAGCCTCAACCAATATCCATAGTTGTAGCATGGTTTAACATACTCCAGACCATGTATGGATGATGGAGCAATGTTATAAATCATCTCATTGACACAAAAGTCAATTTCCAACTGAGGAAGTTCATTGGGTACCCATGGTATCATCATATGTTTGTACCTCAAAGGAACCTCGACATCAATTATGCTCTCATCGTCATAATAATATGAATCTCCTTCACCAAGAAATAATTCCATGCACCTACGGAATTTTCTTCCGATACTTTTACATGTAGTTGATCTCTCCCTGTTAGATTTGTTGGATGTAACACTTCCCCCTTCCCTCCAGAAATTCCCTCGCTTGAGGATGATAGGTATAAAAGGTACATGTTCAGTTGTACCTACACTCCATCTAATGAGAAAATGTAGTTAGCAATGATATGAATGAATTTATCCACATCCTTCACCTGGATAGACATCATGAAAATGCATGTGCCAAGCATGATCATAATAATCACATGTGCACATTGGGATTGACATGATTCACACTTTTTTCTTTGGTGAATATGGAATAAGTGTCAAAATAGGACTTAGATGGAATAATGTTTCATACTAAAGGTGGGACTTGTAAGTTGCACCCGTAAGTAAGTATATGAGGTGGTAATCTCGAATGCTAGTTCTTGAAAGGAAAATTGAATCTTTGAGAATGCCTCTTTGGTTGTATTGAAGATCACGATCTTGATTTTACCAAGATCGAATATCAATTGTTAAATATCATAGAATTAGGCCAAAGTGTTAAGTTTTGTTTGTACTCCCTCTAGAGTGGAGGTCAACAATGCCACATCATTTTGAGATAAAAGGAGTGAAACCAAAATCCAGTGAAGTAGGAAATTTCCATTGCCTCAAGTAAAATCACTAATGAATTGGTTTAAGCTCATCAATGTAGACCCCAAAGAGGGTTACGGAGAGAGGATGCCCCTATTTGACACCAACAATGATCCCAATATTTTGATAAATCCCATAAGATGTTTAGAAAAAAAACCACCATTATCTCATAAAATTGCATCACAACATAAACAAGAAGGTAAGGTATATTCAAGGCACAAATTTGCTCAATGAATAAGTGTCTAGGAATAATGTCAAACGCCTTCCTAAACTCAGAGAAGAAACAATATACCTTTGAGGATTTCTGTCTATCCTTCTCAATAATAGAATGTAGGGTGCATATGTGATCAATGGCATGTAGTCCCTCATGAACCAGACATAGGCTATAGATCTAAAACCATTCCTCTCAAATTTATGAGATAGGTAAATATAAATAGGTGTTGCATACTCTATTGATAAACAGTATTTCCTAGTCGACAAGTTGATTTTTTCATTGTTGATAATTCCAATGTTTAACCCAACCCTAAAACCATTTATGATGCCTCAAGTCCTTTTGAAAATTTGCAAACTATCACTCTTATTCTTTGAAATCATCCCACAATATTGTGCAATCTTGTGCATAATTTGATAAATCCATTAAATTCTCTAACAAATTTTCATCTTACATATGAGCATCAAAATTAAGAAATTTAGAGGAAACTTGTGAAGATCCTTCATGTGACACCTTCATGCTTTATATTTTGATTAATGTGGATATGTGTGGGAATGAAAACCCCTTTGTTTCCCACATCCTTTCCCCTCCTATGTGATATACATTTATCGAGGCATGTCGAATGTAGAAGTTCACAGGAATCCGCTTCATTCACTTCATCCATATCTCCACACTCCATACTACTTGTGCATTTGGAATGCATAGGACAATCCATTCCACTTTTCTATCTTTTTCTACATCATGCATAAGTGACTGAAAGGTGTAGATGGATGAACCACAAGATGACACTTGGCATGGTTAGTAATTAGTGTATAACATGAATAAAGTGACAAAGAAATGTACATTATGGATAAATATAACCATGTGCCTAGAAATTTGGTGATTTGAGCGAGTGGTATGATCCTTTGAAGGACACGAGGATTTGGTTAAGTACTCTATTTTTGGATTTATGGTATGAAAACAACAACAAGCAATACATTGTTTAGGAATAATGGTGAGCCAATTTTGGCTATATTGTCAACTCTTTGGATCAATATGATAGATATTTTATTGTTCAATTACATACAAGTGGCACTTAGAGATAGAGAAGGAATAACATAATGAGAAAAAGGAACGTGTCCAAGGTTTAATGAATGTCATATATATAATAAAGGTTCTTAACTTCTAGAAAGTATTATATTGGTGCACCAAGATGTTTGTTTCTAAGTATCAGATGGTGAGGTTGGATAAGGAAGGAAAAGCACCTATTTCCCTAACATAATCTACTTTCAAGAGAATGTTTCAACTTCCAAAGTTGATGAATGTTTCTAGGATGTTTGAGTCCCTGTGGATTTGGTATGATGAATAAATGGAACAGACCACAAGAACAAGGTTTGCATAGACCAGAAGGACAAGGTTGGAACAGAGCATATCCAGTGATTTAATTTCATGATTGTTTTTTGTTATTCTTGATACCGTTGGGAAAGTTAGTTCTTTGCATTGTCACATATATAGTGTCTTGTTGAGGGGTGTGCAACAATATGTTACACCCAAAATGAAATTACTTTAAAAATGAATGTGAAGATAAGAAATATTTGAAACTCATAGATGCCAATTGGGGAGATCCTATCACAAATAACCTATATCTTCTCATGTTATTCATGCCAAAGATCATGAATTTCTCCATGTTAGAATATAGTTTATGCCAGTGAAACGTTTGGAGGATTTGTGCAATATGCTTTAATTTTTCATCCCAAATTTGGTTGTAGATAAACACATCATTGAGGTACACCTAAACGGATTGAACTATATAGGGTCACCATACATCAATCATGAGGTGCATGAAGGTACCATGGGTATTGGTTGAATTAAAATGATTTTCCAACTAAACATAAATCCCATCTTTGGCCTTGAATATTTCCTTCCAAACATCATGACCATTGATTGGCGCATAATGTTATCCACATTTTTTATGGAGGAAAGTGTTCAGATACAAGGGTTTTTCACTTTAATGTTGATGGTATATGATTAAAACACTTGATGGATCTTGTTGGCCTATTGCATGTTTACACAATTTACTCTTCCAGTTATGATTAGAACATGTAAATTTTCTTTAGCATTATTTTATGGTTGAAATCTTGTGCAAAAACATGATGTAGACTACTCTAAATATCTAGTAATGGAACACTATGGATTGTCCTGACTATTGTTATAATATTTCTCTCATGGCATATGGACTAGAACACTAAACACAGATTCTATCACTGTCTATGATGTGATTTTGAAAAGGAATTATCGTTGTTGGTATATTCATTTACTTGTTTTCCTTGTCACATAAATTGAGGGAATTGTTATAGCTCTACTATTATGTGTAATAATTTGAAAGAGATACTCAAAATTCATGAAGACAAGATCCCATCATTGTAGAAAATAGGGAAAAGGTGTGAACACATTTCTTCCTATTAATTGGTCTAGTGATGATGAAAATAAGAAGAACCTTGATGTACGTCTCTACATATGTGTATAGGTTAGGCTAGTGGAAACGTTTTGGTGAAACTACTAGAGTTTTACAAACATTGAAATTTCTTGTTGACTTAGTGTACTACCTCAATAATATTTTATCTCTATGTTCATATCGATACATGTCTTTCCAAGGATACACTACATATTGTTTCCTAAGTAGACACCTACTTTCAGATTCCCTAAGAGATCTTGATGAATTTGGAAAAATATTTTGTTCAATTTTTTTTTGTTCATCCAACCATGGGTCAAATGTCCATAGGTGTCTAGAATGGTTAGAAATTCTCTCCATGGGGGTCAAGTCAAGGAAATTATTTTTCAATGTGTTTAATTGAACTTACACTTAATAAATAGGGGAAATTATTGTAGACACATCATCTACTTGGATTGGTGCCTATTTTGTAATTTTCTTTATGTTTTCATAAAATGCATAGTTTATGGTTCAAATGTATAATGACTTCCTTGCCAAGATGTAGTGTTGTCATTGTTTCACATGTACAATCACATAGATCTCATAACAACCCATATATTTATACATATTTAGTAACAAACCTAAAAATGTCTCAAGGACGTACTTCTAAGTCATGCTTTCTGAGAATTGCTTTTAACTTGATATTTGGAGCACTATTCACAACACTCGTCATTTTTTCCTCAAGTTTTTTTTTTGTTTTCACTACATGATATCCATATCAGGAATTAGAATTTTGAGCATGCTCTTTAGTCTTTTGTACTATGATCATTAGAAAATTCTTAGAATTTGGAGAACACTCTTAGATTCCTTAGCTCTCAAGCATCATCTTTCCTTATCCTACATATACATTGATCTGATAACCAACTATGGTTTTATACTATTGGCCAACTACTTTCGACAAGTTGAGTAATTAAAAAATATGAGTAATTAAACAAAAATTATATATTGGTTTATGTGTTGGTTTGAAAGTGTGCAGAAGGAAATAAAATCTTCTTGAAGGTTAGGAATTGGAGTACTTGTGATATGTCAAGTTTATCCAATTATGGTTTGATTATGCATGATGTTACTAGTTGCATGTAAGGAGCATCTAATGGAAATTAAAATTGTATTAAACTATGAAATAATGACATGGGACAGGATGTCAATTTAGGTTAGCATTAAATGTATGCCATATTTAAACATTACAAGCATGCTTTTACTTTCTAGTAATTTTGGATGATATTTAAAATGTCAATATACTAATTAGGAATGCATCATAATGAAATTGGAGATGGGAATGTCTTCAGTTATCAAGTAGTATCGCTTACATATTGCCAGATAGGTATTTTGAATGATATTATATACTTATGAAAGTAAGGGATCCTTAGACATTCAAAAAATATTTCAGATATATCTACAAGAGGTACATACGCCATTGTTAATATAGGTTCCTTCAATAGATGATGTCAGACCTTCATGAAAAACTAATTTAGTATCATGTATCGACCACATTGGAAATAACAATCTGTAATGACCCATAAGTTCATGTTTATTTTAAAAAGAAGGTAGTTTTTTAAACAATTTCTAAGTCCATAAATATCCTTGATCTTCTAGGCCGCATGTGGGTCAATATTGTTGGTGGGAACAACCCTAATTTTTGTAACATCGATGATGCACATATGGAATTGCAAAGAAAAAATTTGTGAAATGGAACAACACATCCAACTATAAGACCCCATTGTTGTTATAAAGAGGAATATTGATGACCCAGAAGGCGAAGCATATAAATTGTGGTGGAAATGCTTCTCCTTTGATCGTGTGGGCCGATCTATTTCTCTCTCTTGTTGTTTGTTATTTCTTGCTAGTCTCTTATTGTCTCTCCCTGTCGTGATCAATGAGCTCCAAGTGGCGCAAGGGTCTGGCTCTCCAATGGAGGTTTTTGGCTAATATCGGTTTACAGTGCAGGGGTCAGGCTCTCCATGCGGAGGGTTTTGGATATCAATCTATAGTGCAGGGGTCAAGCTCTCCACACAGAGGGTTTTGGCTATCGATATGGAGTGAAGGGGTTGATCTCTCCACATTGATGGTTTTTTCTATATGTCTACAGTGCAAGGGTCAGGCTCCCCACACAGAGGGTTTTGGATATCAGTTTGTAGTGCATGGGTCTCGATGTCCACATGGAAGGTTTTGGCTATCATTTTATAGTGCAGGGGTCCGACCACTCTTGTTTTTGTTTATTTTATACTTTATATATATATATATATATATATATATATATATATAATATCTTATATAATTGATATATTTATATAGTATATAGTATATAATATATTAATTATATAATATATAATTATTTTATTATAGCTACATTACAATACAAACCCCTAATATAGCTCTATTAACCAGCTCTTATGATGAATATATGACGATGATGACGATGATATGATAATGATCATGACAATGGAAATGGAAATCATGATGATGATGACAATGACGATGATGATGATGACGATGATGATGGAAATGATGATGACAATATGATGATGATCATGGCCATGGAAATTATGATGAATATGATGAAAATGACGATGAAAGTGACAATGATGACTATGACAATGACAATGACAAATATGATCATGACCATAACGATGACGATGATGATGATGAAGAAGACTATGACATTGATGATGACAATGGTGATGATGACCATGACGATGACGATGATGATGATGATGATGATGATGATGACAAATATGACAATGACGATGGAAACGATGATGATGATGATAATAATGATGGCGATGATGATGACAAAGATGATGACGATGATGATAATAATGATGGCGATGATGATGACAAATATGATGATGATGACGATGACAACGATGATGATGACTAAAATGATGATGATCATCATCATGATCATGACGAATACGATGATGATGATGATGACAATGACAATAATGATGATGATGAAAATGATGATGATGATATGATGATGATGATGATGATATGATGATGATGTTGTTGATGATGATGATGATGATGATGATGATGAAAATGATAATGTCAATGTCGATGATGATGACAATGAGGATGATCATGATCATGAAGATGCCAATGATGACAATGATAAGGATAATGATTGTGATGACAATGACAATATTGATGATGATCATGACAATGATGATGAGGAGTAGGATGTTGAAAATGTTGATTACAATGATTGAGGCAACGCCAATGTTAATTATGTTGAAAACAATGATGACGATTGATATACCATATATCCCTTCACCATAGATCCCTCAAAACATGCTCTCTATCTAAAGAAATCCTTCAATGAATTCAAGTGCCTCTCCACCATCCACATTGACCTTGTGTGTATAAGTCAACACATTTCATTCTCATCAACTTGGTGTATGAGGTAGTGTTGTTGTGCATTGAAAAATGTCGGAGATAGATACTTTTTCATTTTTCACATTAGTCAAGGAATTTCTCTCCTCCAATATGTTATATATTCTTTATGGATTTATCTATATGACAACCACCTACACATGATAAAATAAATCAGGTCATAGGCTTCAACAACAATGTATATACATTGAAAGTAAAAAAGATGTTGACAAGTTGAGCAACAACGATTTTGCATATAAATCATTAATATTTAACTCATGTATTTTACAAGATCATATATAACTTGTTTTACATTTTTTTCAAAGCTGTCAAGGAGAGATAGAGGTAGAACATACTGCAAAAACAAAAGGATCATTAATTTTTAGGAAAATAAAACCATATTACAATACTAAAAAGTCATATATTTACCAAAATAGAAATATACATCCAAAATAATTACCTTAATGAAGGTATGCCACTCGTGAGTGTTAACCCCACCAAAATCACCCTTCTTTGTTAATATATTATTTATGTTTGAAGCAAATCCCATGGGAAATTTAATTTTCCCAATGATCTATTTTACAACATTGTTTTCTTTCTCTGTAAATAACCATGGAAGACTATTTTGGTGTACTCGATCTCTATTTGAATAAATCAAATTTTTCAATGCATGATTGGCTTCTGGAATGTCAGTACAAATTTTGACAATTTTTTCTTTTCCACTCCTTCCATCTACAATTCTCCACAGTATTTCTCTTGCATTCTTCTTAATATGCATTGTATCAAATAAATGAGCTATTTTTAGGTGTTCACATTAGGGAAACCTACTGAGTTGTACAAGGTATATTTTCATTCTTCATGGAAGACCATTAATTCCTTGACAACATTTATGAAAAATAATTAATGAGATTACAACAATAATTGTTAGATACAATAAAAGGAAATCAATATAAATTAAAATTGTAAAACATTAATATATATGCAGACACATAGACTAAATTATTACCTTGAAGGCTTTTATTATAATCCAACTTCTATAGGTGAGGTGTCATTCTTCATGGTTTTATTCTAGTATCTTCTTTCAAATTGGAAAGATTTTTTTTATGTAGTTCAATACCTATGGTTCTTAGAGAGGAAGTGCATATAATCATCAAATAACTCATTTCCTAGACTTCTTGAATGATGAGATTTCATCCTAGGACCACAAATTGGACATGCAAATTTACCCTTTGTTTGAAGGCTCACAGGATATGGATTAATGTCAGTAATATTTATATAACAATGAATTGATATTTAAGAAGCATGCATCATATTTTCATAAAAGTATATACTATTAAAGTGCACCAGTATGTTATATACCACAAAAATATGTTATCCCTAGAGCATCATGAATTGTCCATGTAAGTATTCCATGGAATTGAAATTTATTTTTCCCTATTGGTCTAGAGATGATGTACATAGTGATGCCAGCCCATATATTTCACTCGGTACTTACATAATTGGGTGAAAGTACACATACTTACTACCTTGTATATATTTACACACACACACACACACACACATAAGTAATTATGAAACAAATAAGACAAATTAAATATAAACCAATTTTATAAAGAAATACCTGGAACAATCATTGCCAACATTTTGTGCTCCCTCTTTATTGATATCAAAGGAGGAAGGTTATTGTTTATAACAAAAATAGGCCACAGTGAGTAAATAGACTTGAGCTCACCAAATGTATTGACACCATCATCTACCAATGAAAGCCTAGCATTACGAGGTTCTTCTTAAAAAATTGCCCATCTTTCTTCGATGTTCCTAAATGCATAACCATATAAATGCATTCGAAGAAAACCATCTTCACTTCTATGTTGTGCATGGTAATCCATAAATTGTGCAATGCTTTGGCACCTGAACAATCATTGCAAACATGGAATTATCGGAATATGACGAAGAACCTTCTGAGGCACCTTTTTTGTTACTTGATCAATTTGATACTGATTTGAAATTGCGGGCATTTCATTTCCGATGCATATTGTCCATAATAAATAATATGATCATTTGTACATCCATCAATAGCTTGATACTCCATTCCAATATATTTCATAATGATGCACATCTCTCAATATGTGCAAGGTAAATTATTTGATGGTGGTAAGAAAAATTCACCTAACAATCTACAACATAAAAAATAACTAGTTAATGTAAATAATATTAATAAAAAATATTGCATACTTGATTTACACATTAATTGACACTAAAAATAGAGAAAAATAAAGTCGACCTTTACGTATAATATGTGATGAATTATATTACATACCTTAGGATCTTTGTGAGACAAGTATTTGAAAAACCATTCAATACCTTCAAGTTCACCAACAACATTATAATAGAGATAATATTTGTTCTCGAGTCTTGATAAAGGGTTTGTTCTTCCTTCTCAAGAACACGTACATCATAAATATCATCATCATTTTCCTCACCAATAGGAAAAAAGATGTCTTGGATCAATCTATTTGTCCCATCATCCGACTCAACAATATTATTGGTGTCATGTTCTTCCATAGGATTGACTTGATATTCAATATCCATATTGTCTTCCACATCTTGTACAATAGTATTTCTACTACTACATGGTATATATTTATCCAGTGCACACACCTAGGAGGATTTATCTTTACAAATACAAACAATCAATAACATTGGTGTATATAACAAATATTAAAAAAAAAAAATATTATAAATACAATCAATACAAATACATATAAAATGACTAACTTACCATGGGATGAAATGTATGCCTCCCTTCACAATACCCATACGTAAAACAATGTATTTTAGTTGTTTTCCTTACAAATATTCTTCTTTTCAAGCCCGTGCATTGATTGCAATGGAAACAAAATTTCCCATCAGTACTGACCTGTGCCTCCAATGCAGCCCTTAACCTAGCAATATTTTGTTGACTCTATTCAGGTGTTGGCATTGGGATATCCTATCTTTACAACAAAATCTACTAAATCAATATAAGTACATTAATATGCGAATATATTCCTATGGTATAAATGTCATTGAATTATATTGACCCCATGTGTACTAGAGAATTAATCCATTTTGTTAATAGATTTATTAAAGGTTTATAATAGTAATCAACAATTAATCAACAAATGAAAACCATACATTTTTACCACATAAGCTACAAATCTTGACTATAATCAAGTAATAAAATCAAACAGTAATGAGAACTAGACCAAGACAAATTGTATATTAATTAAATGGAACTAAGTAAATATGTTCATACCTATTTCCTAGGGAAAAATTTGTGTCCCCAAGTTAAAGAGGGTGTAAGGGTTAGGGATCCAATTTTGGTATTTAAAAAAAAGACAGTAATATTATAAATTTGTAACCTTCAAAGTACAAAATCCGAGCTATACAAATCAAGAATATGATTTGAGGTAGTAGCACATAGCAAGAAGACTAATAAATCATGCAATGAACAATGAGCATAAAAATATTTTATAACCATCGCACCTAAAACAAAATAGTCTAAAATGCTCACCTCTCTCGATCTTCCAATGAACGTTGACTATGTCAAAGTTGACCAAGTTAGTGATTGTCAAACTGTTTTCCAATTGGTATTTTTCATCATTTAAATTCGTCGATAGATCGATGAACTATCGTCGAAAGATCGACGAATATAAATGTTCGTCGGAAGACCGATGTTCATCAGGGCACCCAAAAAAATAAATTAATTAATATTATGTTGTAATTTGCAACGATATGATTGAATTCATCCTTATCGTCGGAATTTTTTGTGTAATTTTGATCCCATATGTAGTAGTGTTAAGGACATGGTTTCATACTTTCATCTTGGTATTTATTTGATTACTTTTCGCCAAGGGAGAGGATTTCATCATTTCCTCTTCTCTTGGTAGATCATCCCTTATCGACTATGACACACTATCTGGGGGATGATTGAGAAGTAGAGTGTCTTGATGGTCGTTAGCCTTATTGGAATTCATCTCAGACTCGACAAGGTTGATCATCATTGGGAATTGATTGAGTGATCCTTGCCCATGTTCAACATCAGGATATTTTTTGCATTGACATGTTGTGCTCGTAACTTAGGGCCCATTTACATTATTTGTGGGTAACTTCGTTCCTAGCAGGTTTTTACATTATTGACATATGACTATGTGACCTCTTCCCATGTGTCAACTTTGATTCATTTTCCACTGGGAAAAGTGTACATAGATGGTGGTTGTAGTTAGAAAACATGGATGAGGCCCCCATTTTCAACCAATTAGTTTGGGGGGCATATATATTTGACTCCATTTCCCATTCGATAGACATTTTGCATCACAATTTATCTTTAAGGGTCATTTGTCTATATGTAAAGGAATTGTTCATCACATATGACCATTCACAGTTACAGATTCATATATTT
The DNA here is from genome assembly GCA_009831015.1 of Picea engelmannii. Lineage (NCBI taxonomy): Eukaryota > Viridiplantae > Streptophyta > Pinopsida > Pinales > Pinaceae > Picea > Picea engelmannii. The sequence goes on along the minus strand of ML866051.1, from coordinate 910 downwards.
TCAAGTTCTCGACATCCCACAGGGGGATCCCATCCCCTTAAGTGGTCATTCTTAACCACTAGATTTTATCACTTCGAAATCCTGAGGGTTAGGAGCCAGTGTATTTCACTTACCAGCATTCAGATACTTCTTTCAAATATATCACTTGGTCAGGCCAAGATTGTCTTATGTTGAGATAAGCTACAAAGATTAGTTAAGTACTTTTCTTTGTTGTAGAGGCAAAGGGTGGGAAGTTTTCATTTCGTTTGTATAGAGATAAAAAAATTTAGTAGCTTCCCTATTTTAAGGAGCTAGTGCCTCGAGACTTGCATGTTAGTGATGTTTTCATATTCTAAATCCTTTCTATATTCTGAATCCAATGAGGTACCTTTGGGCCACATGCGAGATTTTTCATTTTTTGTCATTGAGTGCATGGCAATTCTGATCACATATCTACACTCCTCACAAGATTCCAAGTCTGGTGAGTATAATATCATGCACATGAAGACACTTTCTATTTTTTAGGATCATGCCATCCAGGATGCCACATGGTATCCATGTGGAGGTGACATGTGACAAGTTCTAGTTTCAAAATTTGGCAATTTCTTGAAGTGACACATGGAAATCTTAGAGGTTGACATGTCACAGTCTCCAAGAGTGACATGTGGTAGGATATGGGGTGCATACATTAGTTGGGTACTAAGGTGGCGCATGGTGGAGTCCACAAGGAATATTGATGAGCCATGTGGGGTGCCCACCTTTTTTCTCTCACCGAACTAGAGTGCCTTCCTTTTTTATCTCCCTAATTCCCTCTCTCATCCATCTAACTCCCCTCCTTTCTCACCCAACTTCTCTTTTCTCTCACTTAACTCCCTTTGTCCATCAATAAACTCCCTCGTTTTCTCCACTCTCTCCTCATTTAGTGGGGCAC